>OX352761.1:70916037-70918037 GCA_947095585.1 Nephrocerus scutellatus | reverse complement strand
GTAGAACAGCGGATGCATTACTCGACCAAATAAAATTATACAATAGTGCAGATGTGCTAATAATCAGTGAGCAATACCGGAACAGAAACGAAACCGGATGGTACTCCGATAACCTCGGCACTGCAGCCATCTGGATCCCAAACATGATAATAATAGAGAGCCATGGTACTGAAAACGGATTTGTATGGGCCAAAATCCACAACATCATATATGTGAGCTGTTATTTTACCCCAAATGAGCCTATAAATGGTTTCAGGGAAAAAATTGACGCACTAGAGGACAAAGTACGGGAAATGAGCGGTGCCTTTGTTATAGCCGGAGACTTTAACGCGAAAGCGCTGGAGTGGGGCATGAACACAACGAACACAAGAGGCCAGTATATTCTTGACATGGCAGACAGAATAGGACTTACGGTGATAAACGACGGCGAGGTGTCGACCTTTAGAAGACCAGGATATGCCGAAACGATTCCTGATATCACCTTGGTGTCCGACGGGATAACTCAGGATGTCATTGGTTGGAGAGTAATAGAAGAGTATACTGGTAGCGACCACCAATATATAACTTACAGTGTACTGAAAGGATTAAGACCGACCAACAGAAGCGTAAACCGAACAAAAGGATGGAACGTTGCTAAACTTTCCCAAGACAACCTACTAGCAATTATTGAAGCCGGTAAAAACCAACTTATGCAACGAACTGGATCGCCCGAAGAACTTGCGAGTGCCACAATGCGACTGGTGAAGCGAGCATGTGACGCGGCCATGCCAAAAAGAAAAGGCCTAAGTGGAAAAAAAACCGCGGTCTAACTGGTGGTCTGATGAAATAGCAAAGCTACGGAAACGATGCCTACATCTCAAACGCTTAGTCACCAGGGCAAGACGAAGAGATAGGCTTGCGGCAGAACACGAACACGACCAATACCGACTAGCCAGACGTGCACTAAAGATAGAAATTATCAGAAGTAAGCATCGCAAATGGGAGGACTTGAAGCGGAAGGTATATAGAGACCCCTGGGGCCTGGGTACAAGATTGTTATGCGTAAGCTTGCACCTCAAGGGCCCAGCCCCAAAATGGAGCCAATAAAAATGTGGCACATTGTAAACTCGCTTTTCCCAATTCAACCAAACAACGGTCGGCCACCTTGTCCCGATAAACCGGAAGAAGTACCTGCTTTTACCACGAAGGAGTTACAAGACGCCGCCGATTCTCTCCAAAACAATAAAGCAGCGGGTCCAGACATGATACCTGTAGAAGCGCTTAAAGTGATTGCCCGACACCAACCAGAAGTTCTACTGAATATGTACAACAGCTGCCTAGCAGAAGGTGTTTTTCCGAAAGCTTGGAAGAACCAGCGACTGGTACTAATCAATAAGAAGAAAGGGAACCCAAATTCCCCGTCAGCGTACAGACCTTTATGCATGCTCGACACAGCTGGAAAACTACTGGAGCGCCTACTAAAGCCAAGGCTCACAGCTGCCATCCAAATAGCAGGAGACCTCTCCAGCAAACAGTACGGTTTCAGGAAATCCCGGTCTACTATTGGTGCCGTAGAAGAAGTTGTTAAAGCCTTCCACATAGCAAATCAAGGAAATCACTTCTCGAAAAAAATTGTGCTACTTGCCACATTAGACGTGAAGAATGCCTTCAATTCTGCGACCGACATGCTGTTGGCATTGACAAACGTGTTTAACACGCCGGACTATCTCCTAAGAATGATGCACAGCTACCTAAGAGACAGAAAATTGATTTTCGAAACCACGGATGGGCTTTGTAGTAGAGAGGTCACAGGAGGTGCCGCCCAAAGATCTATTCTTGGCCCCGATCTCTGGAATATCACATATGATGGAATTTTACGCATGGAAATGCCCGACGACACATTCCTTGTAGGATACGCAGACGACATCGCGGCTATAGTAATTGCACGGGACACACATGAAGCTCAGCGCAAGCTTAATCAGGTGATGCGGAAAACCAGCTCATGGCTAAATGACCATGGT
>OX352761.1:70731037-70913537 GCA_947095585.1 Nephrocerus scutellatus | reverse complement strand
TTATTATTATTATTATTATTATTATTATTATTATTATTATTATTATTATTATTATTATTATTATTATTATTATTATTATTATTATTATTATTATTATTATTATTATTATTATTATTATTATTATTATTATTATTATTATTATTATTATTATTATTATTATTATTATTATTATTATTATTATTATTATTATTATTATTATTATTATTATTATTATTATTATTATTATTATTATTATTATTATTATTATTATTATTATTATTATTATTATTATTATTATTATTATTATTATTATTATTATTATTATTATTATTATTATTATTATTATTATTATTATTATTATTATTATTATTATTATTATTACACACAAACATAGAAACTTAAAAACTATTCCTCTTTATAATATTAGTATAGAATATAGAAATACGAACACATTATAGCGCCATCTAAAACGAAGATTATCACAGTATTACGTTATTGTTTTAATTTTTAGTGTGAACATAAAAAAAAGAAAAGATCGAAAACGAAATATGTATTATGTAAAAGAAAAATGCAAAAATTTAACAAAGTTCTTTCGCTATACACACATTCCAACTGATAATATCAAATAAAATGCAAGAAAATATGAGAGAATAATTTTAGGAGTGTAAAAATATTGCAAACCACGTTCGTTACCCCATCTCAACATCAGAACCCCAGAAAAAACCATTACGAATTTTTGTTCGTAGGTTTACTTCTGTCTTGTTAATTTGTCGGTGCGTTAGGTCTTTCAGTCATAAGCGATTTCTGAAATAGACTAAAAAAACCGCATTTAACTTTGTAAAACTTAATGCCTTAAAAAAAAGCGATGCGTAGATTTATTATTTTTCTCAGTTTTCACAGCGGTAGTAACCAGTATGATGAAAAATGACGCCATGGCAATCCGAGCGCTTAGCAATTGTTTTAAAGCAAGTTCCATTAAATTTTGACTGGTCACGGCAAACAAACGTACAGACGACCACTGAAGAAATTTTCATATCCTCACATCGCATATCAACATGCAGAGAATCAATTGTGGCAATTCATATTAATTATTTCAAAACTTTCTGATTTAATTCGAACTTTTTTGGCAATATTACCAAACAATAAGAGAATTGATCACATAAACTCCTAAAAAAATCAAAAAGACAAAGTTATAGACAAATAAACGAATTGTTGGATAAGTGAACAACACCACTCAACCATAATCATTTATTGTATTGTTACCGACTTCACTTTGGTGAAGCCATATTTTTTTATATAATAAAACGTACTTATGTAAGTTAAACAAATATTGTTTTATTTTAGTTTTTAAAAAATAACTTCAGACTGAAGGTCTGAAGTGTTCTTTATTAATTCAATGATACTCTAGAACTAACTTCATTACAACTTTTTATTAATATTAATAATTATTAATTTGGTCAACCAGACGCAAATGTAAGCAATTCAACAGAAGTATTGCAATAACTGAATAATGCAAATGTGTTTCGTAAGCGAAATATTTTGGCATGTGCAGCTGCTAGTGCGATGACCCCAGTATTAGTAATAATGTGCTGATTCTTTGAATTGTATTGTTATTGTCGTTAACTTATTTATTAAACATAATTATCGTTAACTCCTCCAACCTTAAATGCGATCGTCCACGAGCGTCCTAGAAATAGGGTAGGTCATGCAATCTAATGGAAGGTGTTACCTTTACGTCTTTTTCTATTGGTTGGGCTATTGTAGAATTCAGGACTAATGTAGTTGAAGGCTTTTTCTTTACCATCTTAACAGCCATAATTGCTAAGCCGATTGTGGACAAGAAGGTAATTGCTATGGTTGTGTTTGTAACCTATGATTCTTTTCTGATTCTATGGATTGCCTTTGTATTGATGAGATGTAGTTCTTGGAGTGATTCCAACGATAATAGATTTAGTTTTTTCTCTTCGATTGGACTTTCCTGCACTGTAGCCGGGGCTATTATCATTTGTGGCGCTTCTAAATTTTGATAAGATTTGTCGCCAATTGTTATCGTGGTGTTGTCAAATTTTACGATGAATGTACCGCTTAAATCGTATTTCATACTTCCTGTTGTAAATGTTTCATTTACTTTGATTAATAGAATGAGTCCATTGGTGATTTCTTCAATGCGTGGAATATGATGAGTATTGCTCGTGATGCACACTGGTTTTTGACCAAATATAATTTTTCTAATGCAATTGTGTTTTCTTAGGTCTAACAATTGATTTCTTTTACATATTTTTATCTTATTATAGTTTTTACATTTATTATTAATTGCGTAAACTTCGTCTTGACTTACAAACATTTGTTCAAAATTTAATTTTATTATAGAATCGCCTTTTATAACAGGTTTTACAATTATGTTATTGTATCAAATGGAGTTGGTTATAGGGATCTTAATAACATATAAAAGGTTTGTATAATTACTTAGAATGTTAATATTTGCATATTCTAATGCCTCTTCTATATTATTTAAAGGCATGTTTTCTTCTTTCAATTTATTGATAGTCATTATAATTTCCTTTTTGTTTAGTAAGAATGAATTTATTACATTAATTTTTGCCCATTGTATGGCATATTTTACATTTATGATTGCTTCTTTTGCTAATCTTATTTTATTTCTTAGTATTTCTATATTCTCATTTACTACTCATCCCTTTTTATTGTATTTGAAAATTTTTTTATTAACTTTTCACACGCCCATAGACGAAAGTGACTGTTTTGTACGCTATAAACTAGCCTCGAAAGTAGCCTATAACAACACTAGTTATGTTATGATATAAACGTCTTTTGTTATTTACTACAATCTCAGCGAACACATTGCGCATGAGCAAGAATTCTCTTTTGTTTGTCGTTTGTTATTTCTGCTTCTCTCTCGATTTAGTAGAAAAACCGGTTTTGACGCGTGAAAAATTAATTTCTTTGTTATTTACTGCAGTCACAGCGAACACACATTCTTACATTTCTGCTTCTCTCTCGATTTAGCAAAAAAAAACCGGTTTGGACGCGTGAAAAATAGCGTACACGACTCGCAGAAAAGTGCTCATCGTGCTCGTTTGATTGCCGAACTCTGCTACCGCCTCGTTCGTCAAACTTCGATCTCTCACTTTCCTTGCTCGTTCTGTAATATACTATAGTAATATTATTTAACTGATTTGCAAAATTTGTATTAATAATTATTTGTGGATTATTATTATTGGATATCTCGTCCAACGTTTTATAAAAATATTCCGCGTCGTCGTGATCCAGCGATTAGTTTCCAAATTTGTACTAAGGTGTCAATTGATCTAATTTGTCTTTTATGTGAGATATTTACTAATGTTTCCAATATGTCTATTGTCTGATTCAACTCGTAGTACATTGTTGGATATAAAGGATTTGTCCTAGGTATGTTCTTGTCTACATAAATTTTCGTTTTTTGTAAAAAGTTGTAATATGACTCAAGATTAATTGGGTGGATAAATTTAAATGTGCCGTCCTGAATTTTTCCATATCCGTTACCTATTGTTATTACATGGGAGTCCGTGTAGTTAAGTATTTGTACCTCTGCTTTTAGCATTGGCAAAGAATAGTCTGTAACAATATAAGTATATGTATATTCTTTATTAATTTTTTTGAAATCTGAATTTTTCAATTTTTTTTAAAGTCTTTGTGTATTTTCTGTTCTCTAAAACTATTTCTTCTTTGTAACGGGGTGATAGTTTAGAACCTAATCTTTTATTGATTTTTACATAAATTTTTTGGCCTATTGCGTAGTCTTTAAAAGGTTTCCTTCCTTTGTTATGAACTTTCAGATCTTTCTGTTGCTTTTCTACTATTGCCTTTATATTTTCCTTTCTTGCATTTTCATACTGTTCAGGGCTAGTGCTGACTCTTCTTCCAAAGAAAAGCTCTATAGGGTTTTTCCCTGTTGTGGAGTGAAAAGTGTAATTGTATTCATAAACTGCTCTATCTAATAATTCATCAAAGTTCCTGTGTATCTTATCTGCTTTCAAGGAACGCATTATTTCTGCTAGAGTTGAATGGAAACGCTCTACTTGACCATTGACGGAGCTCTTATAAGGTGGGGTTTTGAATACTAGTATATTTAATTGATCTTCTATCATAAATTGGATTGAGTCTGAGTTCAAGGCTTTTTCATTGTCTATGACAACGATTCTAGGTACTCTAAAATTAAAAAGAGTTTTTCGCAACGGCTCGCGAATGTCTGCGATTGATCTTGATTTTATAGGAATTGCTTGGGCATATTTTGTGAGTTTGTCTATTGCAGTGAGTATTAGGTTTTTCTCAGTGGTCCAAATATCTATATGGAGTATTTCTCCAGCATATTGAGGAACTGGGGTTGGTAATATGTTGGATTTATTGGGGTGACGGTCGTATTTCCCCTCTCTACAAACCTTGCATTGGCTTATTATTTTGATTAGCTTTTCACTCATTTTTGGAAAGTAAACTTTTTCTAATAGCTGCATTTTATTTTCCCTAACATTTCGATGTGCTCTTTTATGAACCTTAAGTGCCTCTTCTTCTTGTCTTACAGGGTCTGTTAAATCTTCTACCTTTGTCTGTGTATATCTTACTCTATATTTCGAAAAATGGATATATTGCTTGGATTTTCCCCATTATACTTTCGCAAGTGTGTAAACCGTTCACTATGGTTGGATTAAGATACCTTTTAAGAATTCTTACTAGTTCGTCCTCTGAGAAGCTTGGTGCTGTTATAATGTGTCTGTGATATGTAGGAAAGGGTAATGTAAACTGATATTCATTTGATTGGCCTGTGAGAATGAAAATTTGACTTTTAAAAACGTTAACGTTAAACGTTCTACTGATGGGATTAGATTTTCCCTTGAACTATCATCATCGTGTACTGTAGTTGTTAAAGCAATAATATCAACATTTTTATTACAGGGGGGTCTTGAAAGGGCATCTGCCACAACGTTACTTTTGCCGGGCTTATAGTGGAGTTCATAATTATATTCCTCCAATATAGCCTTCCAACGCTTCATTTTTGAACTATTATTTTTATTACTTAAAGCGTACGTGAGTGGCGGATGATCTGTAAATATAACTACTTTGGCATGACCATAGAGATAGTTTCGTAGTGATCCTAAAGCCCAAACTATAGCCAACATCTCTCTCGCGTTTGCTGCACAGTGTTCTTCAGTTTTACTGAGAGATCGGGAGATAAATGTGATCGGTCTATTTTCTTGACTAAGAACTGCGCCAATAGCGTAGTTTGAGGCGTCTGTTGTTAGCTCGAAATTTTTATTAAAATCTGGGTATGTCAATATAACATCTCTGGACGATAGTATTTTTTTCAAATTATCTAATGCTAATTTTGCAGGTTTATCTAGATCAATTATTTTCGTGCTTGACTGGTTACGGGATACTCGTCCCTCTTTCCCTCTTAAGAGGTTTGTCAAAGGTTTTGCTATTTTAGCGTAATCCTTGACAAAACGGCGGTAATACCCTAATAGTACAAGGAAGGACCGAAGATCTTTTAATGTATTAGGGTATGGGAAATTTACGATGGCTTCGACTTTCTTTGGATTTGTTTGTACACCTTGGCAGGAAATTAGAAACCGTAAAAATTCCACTTCCGTTTTAAAAAATTCACACTTGTCAAGCTGAACTTTCATGTTAGCTTCGTGTAAAGTACGAAATATTGCAGTAATATCATTAATATGTTGATTCTCATTTGGGCTAAAAATGATTATGTCGTCTATATATACATAACACCTAACTCCAATATAGGAACGCAGAATTTCGTCCAGCGCGCGTTAAAATATCGCTGGTGCATTATTTAATCCAAATGGCAAACGAGTGAACTCGTATTTGCCATTTTTAATAGAGAATGCTGTTTTCTCTATATCTTTGGGTTTCAGGGGTATTTGATGAAACCCACTTTTTAAATCCAACACCGTAAAATATCTGCATTTTCCTAGCTGAGCAAGTACCTCATTTATTTCAGGCAAGGGGTATTTATCTGCTATAGTTATTGCATTCAGTTTCCGATAGTCTATGACCATTCGAAACTTTTTTTCTCCACTTGCATCGATCTTTTTTGGAACAATCCACACTGATGAATTGTAGGGAGATTTTGATGGCCTAATAATACCATCTTCCAACAAAGTTTTTACTTGCGATTCAAGAGGTTTGAATATTCTGAAACTATTTTCTTTTAATGGCTTTTCTGTTGCGACGTCATGTGGCTAGTCCGTATTGTGGTTGTATTAATACTGTCCACTGGGAGTTCTTTAAGAAGTATCTTCTTTTCATTTCCTATGGTCATGTAGTTAAATTTCGTATGGATAGTAGCATCGAGGTCCTTGAGGGTGTCATTCCCAACGATACCATGAAATGTCTTAAGTTCTGGCAGCAAATAGAATTTTACCGGCACATCTGTCCTTCCAAAAAGGTTAGTATTAGTATGGTAGCGAATTTCTACTTTTCCGCCTATTGAGTTCGCGAAGAAAATATCTATATTAGGAATAGGTTTTTTCACTATATCTGGTTTGATATAATTTTTGTTAGATCCTGTATCGATCAAAAATTTCAATATTTGTCCGCCGTCCGTCCTACATTCAAAGTATGGTAGGGTGGACGAGTTCAGTCTAAAAAACGAATCTCATTGAGATTATCATATTCTTGATTATCGTCCTTTTCGTAGTTTTCTTGATTTTCTATGTAATCTGTTGAAGTTTGTCCATAATATTCGTTCTGTACGTCAGTATTTCCTAGCTGTCTATCAATTTCAAGTGTGTCTGGCCCTTCTGAATTGTCGTTTGTGGCTAATTTTAAATGAAAGTTTCTACTTTGCTTATGAGCTTCTGGCTGAGGCAGTGGTGGAATTTTCTCAAAAAGTCCATTATTCTGGCTGGCCTATTCATGTAATTAATATTTCTGGTTCTCATACTTTGATCAACATCCATGGGTTCAGGCCTTGGTTGTGGTTTGGATACGAAAGGTCTTGGTGGAGCATACATTGTTTGGTGGTACTGATTGAATTTAGGAACAGCGCCTTGAATTTGATAATTTCTGAATCCTTGATTGGGAATATCTCTTCTTTGAAAAGTATCGGGCATTCTATTTGGTCGGGGTGGTGGTGGAATGTGTGCTAATTCCGGATAAAAAGTGGACTGGTTCCGTGAAGGATATAAAACAGCTTAATTCCGTGAAGGATTAGATCCGAAGTTTTTGTTTGCTTTAATATTGTGAGCATAATTGGTCCTGAAATTTTGATTTTCAAGCTTCAAGCATAAGTACAAAGCATTAGGCAAGTCTGTACGCTCTTTCATTGCGAGGAGCCTTGGTAGATCTCCCTTTAAGCCTCAAATAAACGTATCCAACGCTTTGTCCCTGTATGTTTGTGTCAAATGACACAACGACTCTTGCCCTATATCCATTGAGCTTATTTTGTTTAGTATCAAGGATAGATGGTTATATACCTTTTGATAAAATTCCTGGATAGTCTCTGCACCTTGAATCAGAGAAGTAATCTGATATTCCAAAGTACTGACATCACTTTTATCTGCGTAATGCATCGTAAGGCAACGTGAAATACTCTCCCAATTAAGAGAAGTGTTGTATGACTCAAGTACGGCATCCGCATTGCCGATTATCTTATTTCTTATTACCGAAATATTTTGGGGTACCTCTAAGGTGCTTGTAAATACCTAATATTCTTTCTACGGACTTCCTCCAAGAGCTATACTCTCCCGGTTGTCCAGAAAAATCTCACAAACATCTAACAACATCTGGCACTTTGTCTAAGTCGTTTAAATTAGCTCTGTGTTGGGGGTCAATTACTTGATCCTGTTCAATTTGATTTACAGGGTTTACTGCCTGTTCTTGAAGGGTCTCAGTTATTATTCTCCTAATTTCTGCCTGCAAATCTGCCATATTAATTCCCTGATTTGGTGGAGCGTTTAAAACAGCTGGTCTGATCAAATTATTTGGGTTTGACATATTTTTTATATTTTTCTCAGTTTTGCTCCTTTATTACGTTAATTTCTTTACGCAAAAATTTCAACTAATTTGTTTAGTCTTTATACTTTTTCTTTCACAATTTTTATTTCACTTAAAAAAAATATATCTTAAAAATAACAGGATTATTAACATATCGGTGTTCTCCCACGTTGGTGACTCCGGGGTTTCCTTTTTATCCCACGATGTAGTGACTCAGGCCCTCGGTACACACTTTGCGCGTGGTATCCTTCGAACTGATGAAGAAGGGTTGACAGCGATTAATTTTCTTCGAAACCTGACAAGAATAGCTCCTGTGGAATTGATGGGTAATATATCATCTATTGAAGTACTAGTAGATGGCAAATCAAAACAGCAGAAAATAAATAATGTTTTATATGTGTTAAGTTTGACAGTAAATCTTCTTTCTGTGAGTCAGATGACTAAAAAGGGATATTTGGTCAAATTCCAATTGATAAGTGAACAACACCACTCAACCATAATCATTTATTGTGTTGTTACCGACTTCACTTTGGTGAAGACATATATTTTTATATAATAAAACGTACTTATGTATAAACGTGTTTTCTTAACTATCTGTCTTTTTATTTCTATTAAACAAACCCAACACGAATTACAGAAAAACATTATCACAAAACAATCAAATGTGACAATTCATATTAATTATATTAAAACTCGCTTAATTAATTCGCCATTTTTTTTTTACAAACAATAAAAGAATTGATCACATAAACTTGCAATAAACCACCAAAAGTACAGATTTATATACATACTATTACGAAATTCTGGATTTCGAGTTCGTAAAGGATTTTGCAAATAAAACACAACACAAGTTTATTAATTTACAAATAACAACTTAAGTTCACAAACAGTAATAATAACACAAGTTCACAATTTATACTGGTGATAACAAGAACACTTATAATACTTGTACTTTACAATAATTCTCTTAGGTAGTAACTTCTTCGCTTTGCAAGAACTTTTATAACTTCACTGGTTAAATTCCAAACAACTAATAATCTTACTTCGGCCTAGCGCCTCTATTTATACTCAATCAAAAGCTTTCAGAAAATTCCAATATTGTAGACAGAAATATCGAGAAAAGACCAGAAAATTGTAGCCTTATTCCCTTATTTACAACAAACGACCCTTATATGTAATGAGTGATCTTCTAAAAATAGACTTCATGTTCAATTATGTTCTTTTATAAAAAAAAAACGGGTAAACAGAACAATCCGCTTTGACTACTTGTTTGACCAGTACACAATGATTCAAACTTGCGGTTACATTTCAAATTTTAAATAATCTTAAGTCTTACAGCCTAAAAGTATTCTACATAAGAGTGCTTATTTTTAGTATGCAGTATTTTCTTAGTTTTAATTTTTAGTACTTATTCTTGGTACATTGCGATTTATCTAGGATTTGAACCAACTACTTTACTTTATTTACATAGCGATTTATCTTTATTTTATCTATTATATGCGCTATATAACTTTTCTTAAAATTACCCCCACCTTAATTCTGAATCAGATTAAGCACTCCTTCTGTTTTTGTATCTTATCTGTCTATGTGAACAACTTTCATTTTACATCTGGGGATTTGTTGGATCCGATATATGACATCATTAATCCCTTTAATGATCTTGTAAGGGCCTTCCCAACTTTGCTGTAGTTTTTTTTTTCTTCTTTTGGGATTGTAAAGCCAGACCAAATCTCCTTCCTGAAATCCACCACAGTAAGCTCCCAGGTCATATCGCGTTTTCATCCGGTTGCTGGCATCCGCTATGTTGCTCCTTACTGCAGCATGAACAGCGATAATCCTCTGTCTTATATGACTAGCGTAGTTATCCTTTGTTTTCGGCACTACTGGTGGTGATCCAAATTTGATGTCGCATGGTAGACGAAGTTCTCTGCCAAATACAATCAGTGCTAGAGAGTTTTTAGTCGTGTTGTGAACAGCGCTACGATAACCCATCATAAACAACGGTATACAAAGATCCCATTCATCTTGGTTGGCATTAACTTCTTTTCGAGATGCTCTTCCAGCGTCCTGTTGAACCTTTCGACCATTCCGTCTGACTGTGGATGTACCGGAGTAGTCCTCGTTTTATTGATGTTGAGAACTTAACACAGCTCTTGAAAGACTAGCGATTCAAAATTCCGCCCTTGATCGGAATGTACTCCAAATCTGCAGATCCAATTGTCCTGGTTTGCGATGGGATATGCTTCTGCCCATTTACTGAAGGAATCAATACACACAATTATATAGCGATTTCCATCTCTTGTTTCTGGGAATGGACCAGCTATGTCCATTGCAACCCGCTCAAATGGTGCTCCAATATTGTACTGTTTCATTTTTCCTCTAGTTTTTGCTTGCGGTCCTTTGCTTGGTGCGCACATGTCACACGTTCGACACCAGTCTTCCACATCTCTACGGCAATTGACCCAATAGAAGCGATTCCTTACTTTATCTACCGTCTTATTAACGCCAAAATGTGCGTTTAATATCCCACTATGTAATTCTTGCAGAACTTCTTTGACCCGATTCGTTGGTAGCAAAATCTGTGTTTGCGCTTTGACCATCATCCGCCATTGTCATTGAACCCAGTAACTTTTTACTGTAGGACATGCTGTTGCAATATCGTGCCACTTCGGTCTTTCACCTTGCTCCATCCATTGAAATATTGGATCAATCGAATCATCGCGCACTTGTTCCTCCCATAGCTGCTCTTTTGTCCAACGATCTTCGACTTGTAGTCTTATTTGTGCAACTACTTCAAAGCACTTCTTGTTTTCTTGCCTTGCACAGTGTTTGCATTGGGGTGCACAAGGTCTTCTGGATAACCCGTCGGCATTATTTTGCAGCATTCCTTTACGATGCTCTGTTCTGAATGTGCATGCCTGGAGTCGTTCGATCCATCTGGCCACTTGACCTTCTGGTTCCCTGAACTGCATTAACCACTTGAGTGCTGCATGGTTAGTTCGAAGAGGAATTCTTGACCATATAGGTACTTGTGGAAGTGTTTGACGCTATCGACAACAGCTAGCAATTCCCTTCGCGTCACGCAGTAGTTATTCTCGGCCTTAGAGAGTGAACGGCTGTAGTACGCTATTACACGCTCCTTTTCTCCTTGATTCTGCGATAGAAGCGTTCCTATTCCCGCATTGCTCGCGTCAGTGTCCAGGATGAAGAGTTCTCCTGCCTGTGGATATGCCAAAATTGCATACACAGCTTTCCCTTCAGCAAGCCAAATGATTTTTGGTTCTCACTCGAAAATTGGAACTTCCGGTTCTTCTCAGAAAGGCGATCAAGGCTTCGTTCAACATCTGCGAAGTCAGGCAGAAACCGTCGATAGCAGTAAATTCCAACTTCTTGGGATCCGTGCGTACTCCGTGACTGGATACAAGGTGGTCTAAATAATTCACTTCATTTTGATAAGGCTACATTTCGGTGGACTCAACTTCAATCCAGCAGCTTTAATGGTTTCCAGAACTTGCCGAAGATTATTCACGTGCTCATTGAATGTACGAACAAAAACAATGATGTCATCCAAATAGACTAGACATGTCTTCAAGCTAATGCCTCGCAAAACATGTTTCATCAACCGCTCGAACGTAACAGAAGCGTTGCATAAACCAAACGGCATTACAAAAAATTGATACAAGCCGTTTCCCGGAGTAAATGCTGTCTTCTCATTGTCGTTGTCATGAATAGCTACCTGTCAGTATCCGCTTTTCAGATCCAACGTACTGAAGATTCTGGCTCCCGATAAAGTGTCCAACGTGTCATCTATACGTGGTAAGGGATAACTATCCTTCTTGGTGACATCGTTTAGTTTTCGATAGTCCACACAAAATCTCGTTGAACCATCATTCTTTTGAACAAGTACTACAGGTGAGCTCCATGGGCTTTTGGACTTCTCTATTATTCCATCACGTTCCATCTTCTTAACGAATGTTTCTTTCTCTTCTTGTTTAGCAAGTTGAAATCGTCTTGGCGCCTGTCGAATTGGAGTAGCATTTCCTGTATCGATTCGATGTCGCGCTATATTGGTTTTACCCATGTCGTTGTCGCTGACAGCAAAAACGTCGGAAAATTGCTCTAGCGCCTTTTCTCCACTATTCCTACTGTACTGTCACAAAAATCACCGTTTACCTTGCCATAGATGATTTTCTCGTACATCGGTGGTATCTCTACTTTTTCTTCAGTGATTATTCTTAGACCGCCAATCTGGTTGTTGTTTATTTGCAGGGGTACTTCCACATTACGCCATTTTAACACGTGGTTCTTTAGATCAAGGGACATCTCGTGCTCTGTCATGAAATCCAAGCCCAATATGCATTCATCTGTAATGCTGGCAACAATAAACCGATGATAAAACTGTATTCCTCCAAACATGACACTACAGGAGCACTCTCCTTTAATTGCTGCGGCTTCACCTGTCGCTGTCTTCAAATTATAGCGTAGTACTTTTTCCACATGACCTTTGGACACCACTGTGGGATTTACAACTGATCTGGAAGCTCCTGTATCCAAAGAAAACGTACAT
This sequence comes from Nephrocerus scutellatus, assembly GCA_947095585.1. Classification (NCBI taxonomy): domain Eukaryota; kingdom Metazoa; phylum Arthropoda; class Insecta; order Diptera; family Pipunculidae; genus Nephrocerus; species Nephrocerus scutellatus. The sequence goes on along the minus strand of OX352761.1, from coordinate 70,900,984 downwards.
GGTTTTCCTTCTAACACACCACTAACAACGAAGCCGTTGCTGTCCTTTCCAAGTTTGGTAATGTTCACTGTGACCTTGGAGCTCTCTCCCCTCTTCACCAGCTTACTCCCCGTAAAGCTGGTGTAACTTAGTTTTCCTGGTCTGCAGCTACGAGGTAGGCTTGCTGCTGCACCAAATTTACAAGCCTCTTGACACGATTCACTGGCTGTACTGTAGTTTGTACTGGTCTTGGTTCCTTGCAGTCGCGGATAAAATGTCCAGTTTTCTGACATCTAAAGCATTTTGGACGAGAACTAGATGTTGGATTTCCGTCGTTTTGAAGGCTTCCAGTTTTTGATTTTCGGATTTCTTCTTTAACTATTGCCTTTATTTGTGTGATGTCCTCCGTTTCCAGCTTGCCCAAACTAACCAATTCAGTAGACAAACTGGCTCTAGCTGCTACGTATTCCAAGGCCGATGCTAACACTTCATTCATCGACTTTCCTCTGGCTGTTGTCCTCAAATGAAGCTTCAACAATTCACCTCGAATAGCGTTGATGAACGCATCCACTGCCAATCCGTCCAAGATACCAGCCGGAACCCCACAATAGGCTTGTCGTGCTAGCTTAGTGATTACCCGTTCTAGTTCTTTAAGGCGTTCTCCTCGCTGTTGTTTCTTCATCTGGAGCTGTATTCTGCTAAGCTCCTGTGTGTGAGACTGTGCATAACGCAAGTCAGACTCTTTCAAGATTCTTCCGGAACTCATCTCGGCATTTGGAATCATTTGCAATACATCAGCAGCATTGCCCCTAAACGCCAGGATTAGAGAATTTAGCTGTTATTCAGCGCCCCAAACTGGACTGGCTGTGTCGCCATCGAACGCAGGTGGCTTCAAAATTCCTTTCTGGTTACTAGAAGATTCTGGAATGACTCTGGTACTGCTTTGTTTGGTTATCCAATCGGGTCTCGAACTCTTTAATTTTGTCTTCCAGGCCACTCACTTTTCCTGTCATGTTTGTCATTTCATCTTGAATTTCACTCATATCACCCTTAAGCATTATTTGAATTCCGCTTATTTTATCTCTTAACTTTTCTTGAATTACATCCAACTTTTGATTTTGTTTAGCTGATAAATTTCCTTCTTCAGTTCCAGGCTTTGTTTCTGCGATTGTTGAATTTGCTGTTCAAACTTTGGAATTTAACTGCTGATTTTGCTGCTCCAATTCTTTCTTTAGTTTTTCGCTATGCTGTCCAAATTGTAACTAATTTGAAAAATCTTTCTTCAGACCTTGACTTTGCTGTTCCAACTTCTCGTTTAATTTGGAACTCAATTCTAAATTCATCTGTTAATTCTCCTGACTCTGTTGCTGCGATTGTTCACTTTGCTGCTTCTTTTGTTGCATTAGAGCATTAAACATCGCTTCCATGTTTGGTGCTTCTTTATGTTCTGAAGTAGCCGTTTTTCGCTCCACAAACTCCGTCTCAATTGAAAACACTTCACTGGCTTGCTACATTTCCCCTTTAACGACTTGTTGCAATCGGATAAATAACTCTTGCTTATTTCCAGCGGTGCTTAGACCTCGCCTTCCAAGCTCTTCTTTAAGCTCCTGGGAACTATAGGATTTAATGTTCACTGCACTTTCCATTTTATTGTTTAATGTTTATCAGTTTGTAAGATCACAAATTAATTTATTTACTGTCTCAAGGCTTGAAACATCACAAATTAATTTATTTATTGTTCAACGATTTGTAAAATTTTACTATCTCTCAATTTGCAAAAATTTATTGTCTCTCAATTTACACGATCTGCACAATTTTAATTTCTTCCGATTTGCTAAATCCCACTTCTGACACCACCTGTTACGAAATTCAGGCTTTCGAGTTCGGGCAAACCGCACAAACCGGTTCGACTACTTGTTTAACCAGTACACAATGATTCAAACTTGCGGGCGGTTACATTTCAAATTTTAAATAAACTAAAGTCTGACAGCCTAAAAGTATGCTACATAAGAGTGCTTATTTTCTTAGTTTTAATTTTTAGTACTTATTATTGGTACATTGCGATTTATCTAGGATTCGAACCAACTACTTTACTTTATTTACATTGCGATTTATCTTGGGAATCTTATTCTATTATATGCGCTACTAACTACAATACAAACGAAGTGCAAATTAAAACTCACCTTGTCACCTTTTGGTATAACTGGAGCTGCCTTTCAAAACCCTCTTAAACCCTTTAATATTTAACCCACACATAATTAAAAATTATTTTGGTCTAATTAAACAAATTTAAAAAATACATTTACGTAGCCTATCTGACATCTGATCCACGATAAAACGACAGCCGAAATAAAAACACGTTTACTTTACCTAAATTTTTGCGAATTCACAAAAGTATTCTCTTTTTTCAATTGCATTTACACGGCAACTCTCACATCGCATATCAACAAGCAAAACAATCAAATGTGACAATTCATATTAATTATATTAAAACTCTCTTATTTAATTCGGCCTTTTTCGGCATAATTATCAAACGGTCAGCCATCAGCAGAAATAGGGGGAATAACACAGAATGCTCTAGAATTGTATGTGGCCGTAACTATCTCTGACTGGTGGAAGTGCGATCAAACCTCCACGTGGTGGCCGCTGGTAATTTTCCTCCAATGCAGGAAAAGCTGAATGATCGCGCTAGTCCCTTCAAAGTAAGGTTGGCGCGAGGCCAATAACCTCGCCCGTAAAAAATTATTATTACGGAACCCAAAATCAACCTCGGATAAACTGATGAACGACGACGACCACGGCAACGAAAACGGCTAAACGATTTAAGAATTTTCTCATGGAACGTACGCTCACTGTACAGAGCTCGAGCTGCACAGCAGCTAGCCGATATCCTGTCCAAATATAATGCTGACTTGACAGCAATTCAGGAGATGCTGTGGACAGGGAATGGTGTCCTACAAAAATCAGAATATGACATAAATTACAGCTGTCATGCAAGGCATCATGTGCTCGGGGTTGGGTTTCTAGTCAGCAAAAGAATGAAACCCACCGTTATCGGCTTTAATGCAGTAAATGAACGGCTATGCACCCTTCGCATGCGGGGCAAATTTAAAAACATAAGCCTCATAAACGTTCACGCACCTACAGAGGATTCCCCAGATGATGAAAAAGAAGAATTCTTTGAATCAGTCGAACGGGAACTCCATGCCTGCCCTCAGTATGATGTAAAAATCATTCTGGGGGATATGGATGCTAAAATAGGTAGGGTAGCTTACACGAGAACACTAATGACAATGGACAACGAGTCATAGAGATGGCAGCAAGCAATAATTTGGTCGTTGCGAGTACAAGGTTTGCGCGTAAAAGCAGATAGACCACGTGTTGATAGACCGCCGCCACAACCCGAACCTGATGACGGTACGAACGTACCGAGATTCCAACTTCGACTCGGACCACTATCTTTTTGGTATGGTGCTCCGAGCGCGGATTGCATCATCACGGAAGACTGCATCCGCGAATCAGATTCGAGTCAACACGGCTGCCCTTCGCAATGAAGAGACCAGAAACAACTACGGTCAAGCGATAGGACTCGCCATAAATGCAGGGAGAGTAAGTCCTTGGGCTGAGATGTCGGGCGTAGAAAAGAAATGGAAACGCCTTAAAAATACTGTCATTAGTACTGCTGACTCCATCTTAGGCAGTAGTCGTAGAGATCGAAACGACTGGTTCGATGACGAATGTAAGCTAGCGATTGAACGTAAGAATGTTACGTACTGAGCAATGCAAGAATCTCATACAACGCGTGCACGCGAAGACGAATATAAAGAGCTCAGAAGATATGAAAAAATAGTTTACCGGCGAAAGAAAGCAGCCTGAGAGAAGAATCTCGTCCGTGAACTGGAACAGTACAAAGAGGACCGCAGCAGGCGCGGAATTTCTACCAAAGGGTCCGCGGTATGACGCAATATACACCGCGTTGCACATACTGCAAGGACTAAGAGGGTAATCTGATCGCCGATCTTAAGGGCATCTTAGAGCGATGGGAACAGCACTTTCATGAGTTGCTAAATGGCCAGCTAACTGAGGAATTGGAAGCTCCACCAATGACCGAAGATCATACAATGCTGCCGCCACCAAGCATAGTCGAAGTTAGCAGAGTGATAAATCGGCTCAAAAATAATAAGGCCCCGGGATCTGATGGGATCCCAGCGGAACTGATAAAAATAGGAGGCCCCACATTACACCAAGCAATTCATGAAATAATAGTGCAAGTATGGGAAGAAGAAGTTATGCCAGAAGACTGGCGAAGCGGCATCCTGTGCCCCATACATAAGAAGGGAGATATCACAAAATGCAGCAATTATCGTGGTATAACGTTGTTGAGTACAGCGAACAAGATTTTCTCCTCTATCCTTCAAGACAGGATAGCCCCATACGCCCCATCATTGGTCCATACCAGTGTGGCTTCATCCCAGGCAAATCAACAACTGATCAGATTTACACCCCAAGGCTGTTTATAGACTTTAAAGCCGCCTATGATAGCATAGCCAGAGTAGAACTTTATAAAGCCATGAGATAATTCGGCATCCCAAATAAACTGACACGACTATGTAGGTTGACCATGACCAATGTTATAAGCCAAGTTAAAATATCCGGATCACTATCAAGCCCATTCAACATATATAACGGGCTCCGACAGGGGGAAGGACTGGCCTGCGTCCTCTTCAACCTGGCGTTGGAGAAAGTGATCCGAGACTCTGACGTAACGGCGAGAGGAACAATCATTTATAAGTCCATTCAGATACTGGCTTACGCAGACGATATTGATATCGTTGGTAGAAACCAAAGATCTGTACAGGAAGCTTTCATCCAGATGGAGCAGGCTGCACGAAATCTGGGGCTGCACATAAATGAGAGCAAAACAAAGTACATGGTGGCCACGTCTGCGAGTAGAAGATCCAACATTGGTCCCTGAGCGCGAATTTGAACATATGGATCCGAGACTTGGGTGCTTAGCAGAAAGCATTCTGACCTCTTAGCCGCGTTCGAAAGAAAAGTCTTACGGAGAAAAACCTTGTAAACTTTTGGTATAACTGGAGTGCCTTTTAAAAAGCATATAAATATAATATATTTTGGTCTAATTAAACTAATTTCCAAAATTCAAAATAAATTTACTTACCATATCTGACATCTGACCTGCGATAAGAACGACAGCCAAAATAAAAACTTTTACCCAAATTTCTGCAAATTTACAAAAGTTTTCTTGTTTTTTCATTGCATTCACCCGGGAACTCTCACATCGCATTTCAAAAAGCAAAACAATCAATTGTGGCAAAACTTTTTGATTTCGATCGGCTTTTTTGGCCATATTACCAAACATTATAAGAATAGATCACCTTAACTCTTATTAAACAACAAAAACTAAAATTTATACACATACAAAGCAACACAGCTTATTTTTAGAAATTGACTCATCACATATAAGTATCGTTAGTTGTAAATAAGGGAACAAGGCTACAATTTTCTGGTCTTTTCTCGATATTTCTGTCTATAATATTGGGGTTTCTGGAAGCTTTTAATTGAGTATAAATAGAGGCGATAGGCCGAAGTAAGATCATTAGTTAATTGGAATTTAACCAGTGAAGTTGGAAAAGTTCTTGCAAAGCGAATAAGCTCCTACCTAACAGAATTATTGTTAATTGTGAACTTGTGTTATTATTACTGATTGTCAATTAAAGTTGTTATTTGTAAATTAATAAACTTGTGTTGTGTTTTATTTGCAAAATCCTTTACGAACTCAAAAGCCTGAATTTCGTAACAATTGGTGTCAGAAGTGGGATTTTGCAAATCGTGAGACATTAAAATTTTGCAAATCGTGTAAATTGAGAGACAATAAAATTTTGCAAATTGTGAGACAGTAAATTTTGCAAATCGTTGAACAATAAATTAATTGGTGATTTTGAAACCTTCAGACAGTAAACAAATTAAGTAAAACATTACAAACCGATAAACATTAAATAATAAAATGGAAAGTGCAGTGAACATTAAATCTTATAGTTCCCAGGAGGTTAAAGAGAGCTTGGACGGCGAGGTCTAAGTACTGCGCGAAATAAGCAAGAGTTATTTCTCCGATTGCAACAAGTCGTTAAAGGGGAAAAGCAGCAAGCTGATAAAGTGTTTTCAATTGAGACGGAGTTAGTGGAGAGAAAAACGGCTACTTCGGAAGAAAATGGTGGTGTGCCAAACATGGAAGCTATGCTTAATGCCCTATTACAACAAATTAACTGTAAATTTGACAAGCATAGTAAACAGATAAACAGCAAAATTGACCAGCAAAGTAAACAATCGCAGTAACTGAACCAAGAGGTTAAGCAAGAATTTAATTTTCAAATTAGCGACAAGTTGGAAGAGCAAAGGGCTGAAGAAAGAATTGAATCAGCAAAATCAGCAGTTAAATTCTAAACTGACCGTTAAGTTTGAACAGCAAATTCAACAATCGCAGAAACAAAGCCAGGAACTGAAGCAGGAATTTAGTTAGCAAACACAAGACCTAAAGAAAGAAAGCTAAGTCAAGAGCTTAAATACAAATTCGATCAACAAAATCAGAAGCTGGAAAAACTAAAAGATGAAATAAATGAAGTTCAAGCAACATTTCAAGAAGAAGTGAAAACCCTCGAGACAAACATTCCTGGAAAAGTGAGTGGCCTGGAGGGGAAAATTAAAGAGTTTGAGACCCGGTTGGATAGTCGTAACCATTTTGTCAGAGAAAGCCCTCAGCAAAACAGTCCTAGAGTCATTCCAGGATCTTCTAGCAACCAGAAAGAAATATTAAAGCCTCCTGTGTTCTATGGCGAGACAGCTTTTGAAAATTTCAAAGTCCAGTTTGGAGCTGCGGTACAACATAATGGATAGGGTGTTGAAGAACCGCTAAACTCATCCTTGCATTGAGAGGCAAGGCAGCAGATGTATTAATAATGATTCCAAATGCCGTGATGAGTTCCTGAAGAATTTTCAAGGAGTTAGACTTGCGTTATAAACAGTCTCACACACAGGAGCTAAGCAAAATACAGCTCCAGATGAAGAAACGACAGCGAGGAGAACGAGCCTATTGTGGGGTTCCGGCTGGTATCTTGGACGGAATGGCAGTGGATGCGTTCATCAATGCTATCCGACATGAACAGTTGAAGTTTTATTTGAGGAAAACATCGAGAGGCAAAACAATGAATCAAGTATTAGCTTCGGCTTTGGAGTATGAAGCAGATAAAGCCAGTGTGACTTCGATCAAACAAATAAAAGCTCACATTGATGAGAATTTGCAGAAATCAACATCTGGTCGCTTTTAAAATGAGAGAAGTAGCAGATTCGATTCTACATTAAGGTGTTTTAAATGTCAGAAACCTGGACATTTCATTCGGGACTACAAGGAGCTGAGCGCTGGAAACATGATGAGACAGCCTGTGAATGATGTCAATAATCTGTAAAGATAACGGCGAATAGATGCACAACATTTGAAGAAGGTGGAGCGTTCGTCTTGTACCAGCTTTGCAGGGCAAAGGCTTAAGAAGACAAGGGAACATCCCAGGGTCACAATACTCAGTACAAATCTTGGCAGCGAGTCCACTGTCAACTGTGAGTCCTGAAATGGTGTCTGGAGAGCAAGTAAACAGAGTGCAAAACTACAAGTTGAGGACAGCTACAGGAGAAACTGCAGCAGTTAAGGGCGAACGTTTTCTTACAGTCGAGTTTGGAGGATTAAGGTTTCGACATTGGTTTATTGTTGCCCGTGTAGAAGATGAATGCATATTGGGTCTGAACTTTATGATGGCGAACCAGATCTCACTTGATTTGTGAAAGCAAGTACTGAGATGGCGTAATGTGGAAATTCCGCTCAGCATGACCTGCAATCACAATGGTGGATCATGGTATGTTGAAAACTGGTGCCGAACGTGTGCGAAATGTGCTGCAAGAAGAGAAATGCAACAGAGAGCTAGTGCAGTTTGCCCGGTTTTTGTAAAAGAACATGATTGAACATGTAGTCTATTTTTAGAAGATGACTCATTACATATAAATATCGTCAGTTGTAAATACAATTTTCTGGTCTTTTCTCGATATTTTTGTCTATAATATTGGGTGTCTCTGGAAGCTTTTAATTAAGTATATTTTGGTCTAATTAAACTAATTTCCAAAAATCAAAATAAATTTACTTACCATATCTGACATCTGACCTGCGATAAAAACGACAGCCAAAATAAAAACTTTTACCCAAGTTTCTGCAAATTTACAAAAGCTTTCTTGTTTTTTCACTGCATTCACCCGGGAACTCTCACATCGCATTTCAAAAAGCAAAACAATCAATTGTGGCAAAACTTTTTGATTTCGATCGGCTTTTTTGGCCATATTACCAAACAATATAAGAATAGATCACCTTAACTCTTATTAAACCACAAAAACTAAAATTTATACACATACAAAGCAACACAGCTTATTTTTAGAAGATGACTCATCACATATAAGTATCGTTAGTTGTAAATAAGGGAACAGGGCTACAATTTTCTGGTCTTTTCTCGAAATTTCTGTCTATAATATTGGGGTTTCTGGAAGCTTTTAATTGAGTATAAATAGAGGCGATAGGACGAAGTAATTCGTAATTCGATCATTAGTTAATTGGAATTTAACCAGTGAAGTTGGAAAAGTTCTTGCAAAGTTAATAAGCTGCTACCTAACAGAATTATTGTAAATTGTATAAATTGTGAACTTGTGTTATTATTACTGATTGTCAATTAAAGTTGTTATTTGTAAATTAATAAACCTGTGTTGTGTTTTATTTTCAAAATCCTTTACGAACTCAAAAGCCTGAGTTTCGTAACAATTGGTGTCAGAAGTGGGATTTTGCAAATCGTGAGACATTAAAATTTTGCAAATCGTGTAAATTGAGAGACAATAAAATTTTGCAAATTGTGAGACAGTAAATTTTGCAAATCGTTGAACAATAAATTAATTGGTGATTTTGAAACCTTCAGACAGTAAACAAATTAAGTAAAACATTGCAAACCGATAAACATTAAATAATAAAATGGAAAGTGCAGTGAACATTAAATCTTATAGTTCCCAGGAGGTTAAAGAGAGCTTGGACGGCGAGGTCTAAGTACTGCGCGAAATAAGCAAGAGTTATTTCTCCGATTGCAACAAGTCGTTAAAGGGGAAAAGCAGCAAGCTGGTAAAGTGTTTTCAATTGAGACGGAGTTAGTAGAGAAAAAAACGGCTACTTCGGAAGAAAATGGTGGTGTGCCAAACATGGAAGCAATGCTTAATGCCCTATTACAACAAATTAACTGTAAATTTGACAAGCATAGTAAACAGATAAACAGCAAAATTAACCAGCAAAGTAAACAATCGCAGTAACTGAACCAAGAGGTTAATCAAGAATTGAATTTTCAAATTAGCGACAAGTTGGAACAGCAAAGGGCTGAAGAAAGAATTGAATCAGCAAAATCAGCAGTTAAATTCTAAACTGACCGTTAAGTTTGAACAGCAAATTCTCATCAATGTGAGCAGAAACAAAGCCAGGAACTGAAGCAGGAATTTAGTTAGCAAACACAAGACCTAAAGAAAGAAATTTATCAGCTAAGTCAAGAGCTTAAATACAAATTCGATCAACAAAATCAGAAGCTGGAAAAACTAAAAGATGAAATAAATGAAGTTCAAGCAACATTTCAAGAAGAAGTGAAAACCCTCGAGACAAACATTCCTGGAAAAGTGAGTGGCCTGGAGGGGAAAATTAAAGAGTTTGAGACCAGGTTGGATAGTCGTAACCATTTTGTCAGAGAAAGCCCTCAGCAAAACAGTCCTAGAGTCATTCCAGAATCTTCTAGCAACCAGAAAGAAATATTAAAGCCTCCTGTGTTCTATGGCGAGACAGCTTTTGAAAATTTCAAAGTCCAGTTTGGAGCTGCGGTACAACATAATGGATAGGGTGTTGAAGAACCGCTAAACTCATCCTTGCATTGAGAGTCAAGGCAGCAGATGTATTAATTATGATTCCAAATGCCGAGATGAGTTCCGGAAGAATTTTCAAGGAGTTAGACTTGCGTTATAAACAGTCTCACACACAGGAGCTAAGCAAAATACAGCTCCAGATGAAGAAACGACAGCGAGGAGAACGAGCCTATTGTGGGGTTCCGGCTGGTATCTTGGACGGAATGGCAGTGGATGCGTTCATCAATGCTATCCGACATGAACAGTTGAAGTTTTATTTGAGGACAACATCGAGAGGCAAAACAATGAATCAAGTATTAGCTTCGGCTTTGGAGTATGAAGCAGATAAAGCCAGTGTGACTTAGAATTTTGTTGGGTTACGCAAATTGGAAACAGAGGAAGTCGCACAAATAAAAGCTCACATTGATGAGAATTTGCAGAAATCAACATCTGGTCGCTTTTAAAATGAGAGAAGTAGCAGATTCGATTCTACATTAAGGTGTTTTAAATGTCAGAAACCTGAACATTTCATTCGGGACTACAAGGAGCTGAGCGCTGGAAACATGATGAGACAGCCTGTGAATGATGTCAATAATCTGGAAAGATTACGGCGAATAGATGCACAACATTTGAAGAAGGTGGAGCGTTCGTCTTGCACCAGCTTTGCAGGGCAAAGGCTTAAGAAGACAAGGGAACATCCCAGGGTCACAATACTTAGTACAAATCTTGGCAGCGATTGCAACAGTCTGGTTGTTAATGGCGTGTTTGAGAGAAGACCTTGCGATTTAATTCTAGACACAGGAGCTTCCAGATCAACTGTGAGTCCTGAAATGGTGTCTGGAGAGCAAGTAAACAGAGTGCAAAACTACAAGTTGAGGACAGCTACAGGAGAAACTGCAGCAGTTAAGGGCGAACGTTTTCTTACAGTCGAGTTTGGAGGATTAAGGTTTCGACATTGGTTTATTGTTGCCCGTGTAGAAGATGAATGCATATTGGGTCTGAACTTTATGATGGCGAACCAGATCTCACTTGATTTGTGAAAGCAAGTACTGAGATGGCGTAATGTGGAAATTCCGCTCAGCATGACCTGCAATCACAATGGTGGATCATGGTATGTTGAAAACTGGTGCCGAACGTGTGCGAAATGTGCTGCAAGAAGAGAAATGCAACAGAGAGCTAGAGGGAAAACGCATCAATACAAAGTTGTAGCGCCAATAGTTGGGCAAGATGCAAAGGATTCCGATCGAAGACCAATGTGATCACTGTCCAAAGATCAGTAAAGAAAATAAATCCCAATGTAAATACTGCATACTAAAAATAAGCACTTTTATGTAGCATACTTTTAGGCTGTAAGACTTATTTGAAATTTGAAATGTAACCTCCTGCAAGTTTGAATTATTGTGTACTGGTCAAACAAGTAGTCAAACCGGTTTGTGCAGTTTGCCCGGTTTTTGTAAAAGAACATGATTGAACATGTAGTCTATTTTTAGAAGATGACTCATTACATATAAATATCGTCAGTTGTAAATACAATTTTCTGGTCTTTTCTCGATATTTTTGTCTATAATATTGGGTGTCTCTGGAAGCTTTTAATTAAGTATATTTTGGTCTAATTAAACTAATTTCCAAAAATCAAAATAAATTTACTTACCATATCTGACATCTGACCTGCGATAAAAACGACAGCCAAAATGAAAACTTTTACCCAAGTTTCTGCAAATTTACAAAAGCTTTCTTGTTTTTTCATTGCATTCACCCGGGAACTCTCACATCGCATTTCAAAAAGCAAAACAATCAATTGTGGCAAAACTTTTTGATTTCGATCGGCTTTTTTGCCATATTACCAAACAATATAAGAATAGATCACCTTAACTCTTATTAAACCACAAAAACTAAAATTTATACACATACAAAGCAACACAGTTATTTTTAGAAAATGACTTATCACATATAAGTATCGTTAGTTGTAAATAAGGGAACAGGGCTACAATTTTCTGGTCTTTTCTCGAAATTTCTGTCTATAATATTGGGGTTTCTGGAAGCTTTTAATTGAGTATAAATAGAGGCGATAGGACGAAGAAATTCGTAATTCGATCATTAGTTAATTGGAATTTAACCAGTGAAGTTGGAAAAGTTCTTGCAAAGCTAATAAGCTGCTACCTAACAGAATTATTGTAAATTGTATAAATTGTGAACTTGTGTTATTATTACTGATTGTCAATTAAAGTTGTTATTTGTAAATTAATAAACCTGTGTTGTGTTTAATTTGCAAAATCCTTTACGAACTCAAAAGCCTGAGTTTCGTAACAATTGGTGTCAGAAGTGGGATTTTGCAAATCGTGAGACATTAAAATTTTGCAAATCGTGTAAATTGAGAGACAATAAAATTTTGCAAATTGTGAGACAGTAAATTTTGCAAATCGTTGAACAATAAATTAATTTTGAAACCTTCAGACAGGAAACAAATTAAGTAAAACATTGCAAACCGATAAACATTAAATAATAAAATGGAAAGTGCAGTGAACATTAAATCTTATAGTTCCCAGGAGGTTAAAGAGAGCTTGGACGGCGAGGTCTAAGTACTGCGCGAAACAAGCAAGAGTAATTTCTCCGATTGCAACAAGTCCTTAAAGGGGAAAAGCAGCAATCTGGTAAAGTGTTTTCAATTGAGACGGAGTTAGTGGAGAGAAAAACGGCTACTTCGGAAGAAAATGGTGGTGTGCCAAACATGGAAGCAATGCTTAATGCCCTAATACAACAAATTAACTGTAAATTTGACAAGCATTGTGAACAGATAAACAGCAAAATTGACCAGCAAAGTAAACAATCGCAGTAACTCAACCAAGAGGTTAAGCAAGAATTGAATTTTCAAATTAGCGACAAGTTGGAACAGCAAAGGGCTGAAGAAAGAATTGGATCAGCAAAATCAGCAGTTAAATTCCAAACTGACCGTTAAGTTTGAACAGCAAATTCAACAATCGCAGAAACAAAGCCAGGAACTGAAGCAGGAATTTAGTTAGCAAACACAAGACCTAAAGAAAGAAATTTATCAGCAAAGTCAAGAGCTTAAATACAAATTCGATCAACAAAATCAGAAGCTGGAAAAACTAAAAGATGAAATAAATGAAGTTCAAGCAACATTTCAAGAAGAAGTGAAAACCCTCGAGACAAACATTCCTGGAAAAGTGAGTGGCCTGGAGGGAAAAATTAAAGAGTTTGAGACCCGGTTGGATAGTCGTAACCATTTTGTCGGAGAAAGCCCTCAGCAAAACAGTCCTAGAGTCATTCCAGAATCTTTTAGCAACCAGAAAGAAATATTAAAGCCTCCTGTGTTCTATGGCGAGACAGCTTTTGAAAATTTCAAAGTCCAGTTTGGAGCTGCGGTACAACATAATGCATTGAGAGGCAAGGCAGCAGACGTATTAATAATGATTCAAAATGCCGAGATGAGTTCCGGAAGAATTTTCAAGGAAATAATAAAGCTATCACGACAAGCCTATTGTAGGGTTCCGGCTGGTATCTTGGACGGAATGGCAGTGGATGCTATCCGACATGAACAGTTGAAGTTTTGTTTGAGGACAACATCGAGAGGCAAAACAATGCATCAAGTATTAGCTTCGGCTTTGGAGTATGAAGCAGATAAAGCCAGTGTGACTTCGAAAAAAAAAAATTGGAAACAGAGGAAGTCGCACAAATAAAAGCTCACATTGATGAGAAGTAGCAGAAATCAACATCTGGTCGCTTTTAAAATGAGAGAATTAGCAGATTCGATTCTACATTAAGGTGTTTTAAATGTCAGAAACGTGGACATTTCATTCGGGACTGCAAGGAGCTGAGCGCTGGAAACATGATGAGACAGCCTGTGAATGATGTCAATAATCTGGAAAGATTACGGCGAATAGATGCACAACATTTGAAGAAGGTGGAGCGTTCGTCTTGTACCAGCTTTGCAGGGCAAAGGCTAAAGAAGACAAGGGAACATCACAGGGTCACAATACGCAGTACAAATCTTGGCAGCGATTGCAACAGTCTGGTTGTTAATGACGTGTTTGAGAGAAGACCTTGCGATTTAATTCTAGACACAGGAGCTTCCAGATCAACTGTGAGTCCTGAAATGGTGTCTGGAGAGCAAGTAAACAGAGTGCAAAACTACAAGTTGAGGACAGCTACAGGAGAAACTGCAGCAGTTAAGGGCGAACGTTTTCTTACAGTCGAGTTTGGAGGATTAAGGTTTCAACATTGGTTTATTGTTGCCCGTGTAGAAGATGAATGCATATTGGGTCTGAACTTTATGATGGCGAACCAGATCTCACTTGATTTGTGAAAGCAAGTACTGAGATGGCGTAATATGGAAATTCCGCTCAGCATGACCTGCAATCATGGTATGTTGAAAACTGGTGCCGAACGTGTGCGAAATGTGCTGCAAGAAGAGAACTGCAACAGAGAGCTAGAGGGAAAAAGCATCAATACAAAGTTGTAGCGCCAATAGTTGGGCAAGATGCAAAGGATTCCGATCGAAGACCAATGGTGATCACTGTCCAAAGATCAGTAAAGAAAATAAATCCCAATGTAAATACTGCATACTAAAAATAAGCACTTTTATGTAGCATATTTTTAGGCTGTAAGACTTGAGATTATTTGAAATTTGAAATGTAACCGGCTACAAGTTTGAATTATTGTGTACTGGTCAAACAAGTAGTCAAACCGGTTTGTGCAGTTTGCCCGGTTTTTGTAAAAGAACATGATTGAACATGTAGTCTATTTTTAGAAGATGACTCATTACATATAAGTATCGTCAGTTGTAAATACAATTTTCTGGACTTTTCTCGATATTTTTGTCTATAATATTGGGTGTCTCTGGAAGCTTTTAATTAAGTATAAATAGAGGCGATAGGCCGAAGTAAGATTATTAGTTAATTGGAATTTAACCAATGAAGTTGCAAAAGTTCTTGCAGGGCGAATAAGCTGCTACCTAAAAGAATTATTGTAAAGTACAAGTAAGTGTTCTTGTGTACATTTAAAGTTATCACCAGTATATACTGTGAACTTGTGTTATTATTACATTATGAATTAAATTTGTTATTTGTAAATTAATAAACTTGTGTTGTGTTTTATTTGCAAAATCCTTCACGAACTCAAAAGCCTTAATTTCGTAACAATATTAAAACTCTCTTATTTAATTCGGCCTTTTTCGTCATTATTGCCAAACAATAAAAGAATTGATCACATAAACTTGCAATAAACCATTCAAAGAACAGATTTATATACATACAAACGAAGTGCAAATTAAGACCCACATTGTCACCTTTTAGTATAAATGAAAACCATTTCAATATATAATTCATTTTCACAATTCAACTTGTCACCTTTTTGGTATTACTGAAGCTACAGTTCACAAAGCCTGGAAATATAGCGTAAATATATTTAAAATTAAAAATTTAATTAATTAAACCGCCAACAGCACAGATTTATACACACACAAACTAATTGCATAAAAATATTTCGCTATCTCATTAAAATTAAATTAACCTTGTAACCTTTTGGTATAACTGGGAGCTGCCTTTTAAAAAGCATATAAATATAACCCGCCTAATAAAAAATTATTTTGGTCTAATTATTAATTGTGAAAATTCGTGTTAATTTTGACAAAACTTTTTCATTTCAATCGGGCTTTTTGGCCATATTACCAAACAATAAAAGAATTGATCACATAAACTCCTGTTATACCAAAAAACAAAAATTTATACACATAAACGAATAATAGAAAAACTTTTTGCTATCTAATGCAAATTAAAACTCACCTTGTCACCTTTTGGTAAAACTGGAGTTGCCTATCAAAAGGCCTAGATATTTCTTTAACCCTTTATTAAACACACCCATAATTAAAAATTATTTTGGTCTTATTATATAAATCTACAAAACAAATTTACATAGCCTATCTGACATTTGATCTGCGATAAAAACGACAGCCAAAATAAAACACGTTTACTTTTACCCTTAGTTCAGCAAAATCACAAAATTATTTTCCTTTTTTTTATTGCATTTACACGGCAACTCTCACATCGCATATAAAAATGCAAAAAAAATTTAATGTGACAAGTAATATTAATTATATTAAAACTCTCTTATTTAATTCGGCATTATTACCAAACAATAAAAAAATTGTTGTGTTTTATACACATACATACGAAGTGCAAATTAAAACTCCCTTTGTCACCTTTTGTTATAAATGAAAAACATTTCAATATATAATTAATTTTCAAAATTCACTGGAGCTGCAGTTCAAAAAGCACATAAGTGTAAAGTAAACTTAATTTTGACAAAACTTTTTGATTTCAAGCGGCCTTTTTGGCCATATTACCAAACAATAGAAAAATTATTCACATAAACTCCTATTAAACCACAAAAACACAAATTTGTACACATACAAACGAATTGGAGAAAAACATTTCGCTATTTAATGCAAATTAAAACTCACCTTGTCACCTTTTGGTACAATTGGAGCTACCTTTCAAAAAGCCTAGATTTTAACCCTTTAATATTTAACCCACACATAAGTAAAATTATTTTGGGCTATTTAAACAAATTTTCAAAATAAATTTGCATAACATATCTGACATGATCTGCGATAAAAATGACACTCAAAATAAAAACAACGTTTTCTTTACCCAAATTGCTGCGAATTCACAAAAGTATTCTCTTTTTTTCATTGCATTTACACGGCAAATCTCACATCGCATATCAACATGCAAAACAATCAAATGTTATTACCAAACAATAAAAGAATTGATCACATAAACTTGCAATAAACAACCAAAACCTCAAATTTATACACATACAAGCGAAGTGCAAATTAAAACTCACTTTGTCTCCTCTGGTATAAATGAAAAACATTTCAATATATAATTCATTTGCAAAATTCAAATTGTCAGCTTTGGTATTACTGGAACTGCAGTTCAAAAAGCCTAGAAATATAGGGTAACAGATTTAAAAATTAAAAATTTAATTAATTTGGTCTAATAAAACCACCAACAGCACAGATTTATACACACACAAATGAATTGCGGAAAACAATTTCGCTATCTAATTCAAATTAACACTAACCTTGTCACCTTTTGTAATAACTACAGCTGCCTTTCAAAAAGCATGTAAATATAACATAAGCATAAGCATAACAACATGCAAAACATTCAAATGTGACAAGTAATATTAAGCTGTATTTTTAATTGAATTCGAATTGTGAATCACAACAACAATTGCACCTGCTGTTTGGCAGGTTTTGGCTGGTTTTGACATTCGGATTCCAAATAAAATCCAGCTTTAAATATATTAAAACTCTCTTATTTTATTCGGCCTTTTTCGGCATTACTACCAAACAATAAAAGAATTGATCACATAAACTCGCAATAAACCACCAAAAGCATAGATTTATACACATACATACGAAGTGCAAATTAAAACTCACTTTGTCACCTTTTGGTATATATGATAAACATTTCAATAATTTGCAAAACTCAACATTTCACCTTTTATATCTTTTTGAAGTGATATTTTTTCAGAGAGTGGGCAACAATTTTCACAGCGTTACACCGTTATTACTCTGTTGTACACATTGGTTACACTGTTATTCAGTTTTGTTAATTTTTGGCGTATTTTTTATTGTCGAGGAATAAGGAATTAGAAATTGAAAAACAGCAAAACAGCAGGTTTTCTTATTCCAAAGAAGGAATAAGAAGTGCAATTGGTGTTGTAATTCCTCATTCCTCGGCAAATAAAATACAGCTTTTATGCCTCGTTTTCTATAGTTTTATTTTATATGTATGTAAAGTTATATGTATATAAATACATATCTTACTACGGCCACAGCTCCTATGGAAATTCTGGGATCTGGCCAATAGGGTCTGGAATTTTGGGAACCAAGCCATTTCTCAAGCGATTCGTATGATACTCGGAATGTAGGTCTAATATGCGACTATAATATTTGTTCCTATGGAAATTCTGGGATCTGGCGAATAGGGTCTGAAATTTTTGGAACCAAGCCATTTCTCAACCGATTCGTATGAAACTCGGAATGTAGGACTAATATTCGACTATAAGATTTGTTCCTATGGAAATTTTGTGATCTGGCCAATAGGGTATGGAAATTTTGGGAACCAAGCCATTTCTCAAGCCATTCGTATTAAACTCGGAATGTAGGACTAATATGCGACTATAAGATTTGTTCTTTGGAAATTCTGTGATCTGGCCAATAGGGTCTGAAATTTTGGGAACCAAGCCATTTCTCAAGCGATTCGTATGAAACTCGGAATGTAGGACTAATATGCGACTGTAATATTTTTTCCTTTTGAAATTCTCGGATCTGACCAATAGCTTTTGGAGTTTTGGGAACTAAGCCATTTCTCAAGCGATTCGTATGAAACTCTGAATATAGTATTTAGATCTTACTATAACTTGGTCCTATGGAAATTCTTTTCTGGGTTCTGGCCAATAGGGTCTGGAATTTTTTGCAACTAAGCCATTTCTCATCGTCATCTCATTTCATCTTTAATCGTTTACCCTTGGCAGTAAAAGCTAAATATAAAAAAAAATCGGTCACAAGTTTCACTTTAACCGCGCGTAAAAGTTACACGCACTTTTTTTTTAATGCATTTACACGGCAACTCTCACAGCATATCACTAAATAAATATCATTCTACCAAGAAACTTTTTGTGTACATGATCATTTAAACTAATAAGATTTGGCTCAAGTGCAAAAATCTTAATTTCGTCGCTCCTACTGTTTGTACAGTCAGGAAACCTAATTTTACACTCAACATGTTAGTGACCCCGACGTCGGAGGCGACTCATCATTTGTTGACCCCGACAGTTTAATATGTTTTAACGTGGTCCACCAGTGATCACAGTAAAATTGTGCGTGAGCTAGGCCTGAACAAAGCTCTTTAATTCGTCCCTGATCCTCAAGTGATCATTCCGTGCCTGAGCTAGGCCTTAACATAGCTCTGTAATTCATTGCCGTGATCAACCAATGATCATTGGAAATAATCTCAGATCCCGAAATCATAAATCTCGAGATCCCGCATTCAACACATAAACAAAACAAACAACTTTACATGCCATTATGTAGCACTTGACAGCAAGTCAAAAAGAACTAGGAAATGAAATCCAAAGGATAATTAACAACTTTAAAAAGGATTCTGCAGATCGCAAAACCTCTACAGAATACTTCATCGCTAGACTAGAGCAGCTCGATGCTGCATGGGAGCAGTCATGTCACCATCACCATCAAGTTTCTATACCTCAAGTATAAGCAAATCCTAAAAGAAGCGCTGGCGAAGCTGGAAACCAGAAAGATCATACCAATTCAAAAGGAGCGAAAAATTCCTTAAAATGTCAGCAGCTGAAAGTCTCAAATGGATCCAAAAACGAAACCTATGCGTCAATTATTTTAAGGCAGACCACAGTGCAAAATCATGCCCAGGACGATGTTGTACTAAATGTTTAGGAAAACATAATTCCTTATTGCGTCTAGGAAAACCGATTACATCGTCGCAGGATAGGAAGTCTCCAGATGATGAAAATCAAAATAATCAAACGAGAGTTCTCTACATGAGAGCACTCCACTGACAACTATTGCTACCGTTAATCAACAAATTATTCAGCAAGGATACGTTCTTTTGACCACAGCCAAGGTTTTAATCAAAGCAAAGACCGGGAAAACATGTGAAGCTCGGGCCATTTTATATTCCGGCTCTCAGATCAATTTAATAACGGAGAGGCTTCTTCGACGATTAGCCGTTTCACCAACACCATCATCACTTCGTATTGAGGGCATTGGTAGAAGCGCAAAAAACAAAACGCAGCGAATCAACATTGAACTACAATCAAGAGTGGGAAAGTTCACATGCAGGCTGGAAGCCTTTATTCTCCCTAACATTGTATCACCTCGGCCGACACAAAACCTGAATACCGAAGCCTGGTCTATACATGAAAATATCAACCTAGCAGATCCCAACTTCCACCGATCCGAAAAGGTTGACTCTTTAAAGCACGGTGTTTGGCTGGGTAGTGGCGATAAAAATTGAAAATGCATCATCCAACTTTGCGAAGAGCATACAAACGAACTTATCGAAAGATTTTGGAGGATCGACAATTTCGATAATGCACCAAAACAAATGTCTTCAGCAAAAAAATTCTGCAAGACCCACTTCGCTCAAAACGTGTCGGCCGTTTTATCATCAGACTACCATTTCGGGAAAATGGCTTAGCATTAGGAGATTCCAGGCAATTAGCTATGAATTTCTACGTTATCTATCATAAGCATTAGATTTCTCAAACTTATAATTTTGTATTAGATTTTTAAGCATTTTTTAATTTTGTAGACATTTTGTTTTGATATTGCATGTAAATTATTTGTATAAAAGAGGGCTTCGGCCACTAAGGCCCGATTTTATGAACGACGATAGATAAAATAAAATCCGAGAGTAGAGATTAATCTTTACTCTCGGATTTTTTTTTCGGCGATTCTATGAACGACGATAGATTATAAAAATTCGTACATTATTACAGGTTTTATTGGAGTTATACCGCAGTATTTTGTATGGGTGGTAACACTTTTTTGACATTTACCTTTATATTATATAGTTTATACTAACATTTTATGTTTTGTGTATGATTCAAAATTTCGATATCACTATATTTTTATATTTTTTTTTAACTATTTTGTACTTACTAATATCATTTTTTTTTATTCCATTTTCAATTAATTTAAATTAATTTAATATATTAAATTATGATCAATTGATCTCTTCTGAATTCTAAATTCTCACTAATAAATATAATGTTTAAATTTTAAAGATCAAAATTTATAATAACAACATCACCTTGTTTTACCCTCTGATTTACCCACAAAAATCAGCAGATAAAACAGAGAGTATAAAAAAATCTTCAGATTAATTTTCAAATTTATCGTCGTTCATAAAATGCAAACGACGATTAATCCTCTGATTAATCAGTTACTCGCGTTAATAAAATCGGGCCAATATAAATATTATTCTACTCAGAAACTTTTTGTGCACATGATCATTTAAACTAATAAGATTTGGTTCAAGTGCCTATATCTTAATTTCGTCGCTCCTACTATTTTGTGCAGTCAGGAAACCTATTTTTACACTCATTTTATGCACATACAATATAATTGCAGAAAAACATTTCAATATATAATGCATTTGGAAAATTCAACTTGTCAGCTTTGGTATTACTGGAGCTGCAGTTCAAAAAGCCTAGAAAAATTAATTAAAAATTATTTTGGTGTAATTAAACAAACTTCCCAAATAAATTTACTTACCATATCTGACATCTGATCTGCGATAAAAACGACAGCCAAAATAAAAACACGTTTACTTTTACCCAAATTTCTGCAAAACTCTTAAAAGTATTCTCTTTTCTTCACTAATTTACACGGCAACTCTCATATCGCACATCACCATGAAAAACAATCAAATGTGACAAGTAATATTAATTATATTAAAACTCTCTTATATAATTCGGCATTATTACCAAACAATAAAAGAATTGATCACATAAACTTGCAATAACCACCAAAAGCACCTTTTTTATATACATACAAACGAAGTGCAAATTACTGTGTCACCTTCCGGTATAAATGAAAAACATTTCAATATATAATTAATTTGCAAAATTCAACTTTTCACCTTTGGTATTATTGGAGCTGCAGTTCAAAAAGTCTAGAAATATAGGGAAAACATATTCAAAAATTAAAAATTTTAATTAATTTGTATACACATACAAACGAATTGCAGAAAATATTTTGCCATTTATTTCAAGTTAAAACTAACCTTGTCACCGTTTGGTATAACTGGAGCTCCTATCAAAAAGCATATAAATATAACCCACATAATTAAAAGTTATTTTAGCCTAATTAAACTAATTTCCAAAATTCAAAATAAACTTACTTGCCATCTCTGACAGTTTATCTGCGATAAAAACGACAGCCAAAAGCAAACTTTTACACAAATTTCTGCAAAATCACAAAAGTTTTCTCGTTTTTTTATTGCATTGACAGGGGAACTCTCAAAACGCATATCAAAAAGCAAAACAATCAATTATTACATTTCGTATTAATTTTGAGCAAACTTCTTGATTTCAAACGGCCTGTTTGGCCATATTACCAAACATTAGAAAAATAATTCACATAAACTCCTATTAAAACACAAAAACACAAATTTATACACATACAAACGTATTGCAGAAAAATATTTCGCTATCTAATGCAAATTAAAACTCACCTAGTCACCTTTTGGTATAATTGGAGCTGCCTTTCAAAAAGCCTTGATATTTCTTTAACCCTTTAATATTTAACCCACACATAATTAAAATTATTTTGGTCTAATTAAACAAATTTACATAACATATCTGACATATGATCTGGGATAAAAACGACAGCCAAAATAAAAACACGTTTACTTTACAAAAATTTCACAATCTATACTCTTTTTTTATTTGCATTGACACGGCAACTCTCACGTCGCATATCAACATGCAAAACAATCAATTGTGACAATTCATATTAAAGCCGTATTTTATTGCCGAGGAACAAAAACAATTGCACTGTCGAATTCCTTCTTTGGAATTGTGAAAACCTGCTGTTTGGCTGGTTGTGACATTCGAATTCCGAACTAGCTCGACAATAAAATGCAGCTTAATTATAATAGATCTAATAAAATCGCAATAAACAACATTTTATGCACATACAAACGAATTGCAGAAAAACATTTCATATCATTTGCATTTCCAAATTCAACTTCTCAATTCGGTATTACTGGTGCTGCAGTTCAAAAAGCCTAGAAATTAGGCCACAAAATATTAAAAATTAGTTTGGTGTAATTAAATTAATTTCCAAAATTCAAAATAACGGGAGCCAAAATAAAAACACGTTCACTTTTACCCAAATTTCTGCTCTGCTGTTTTCTCGTTTTTTTATTGGATTTACACAACACTCTCACATCGGATATCAAGATACAAAACAACCAAATGTGACAACTAATAATTATTATAAAAATAATATATAAAACAAAAGTTAAATTCATCTAACATATAATATGTGTAGGTGTGTGTATTTGTGTAATGGTGTGCCTAGAGCGCTTTCGTACCCCACCACGGGGTTTCATCAGTAAGCTTGTGTGTATGTGTATAGTGTGGTGTGTACTAAGGTGTAAAATATAATAAGGTTATAATTTAAATACAAACAGATAATATAAGGTATAAAAATAAACTTACAAAGGTATAAAAAAACAAAAGATAAAACTAATCTAACATATAATATGTGCAGGTTTTTTTTATGGCTGTGCCAAAGGTGGGAAATCTTCCTAGATACCAGTAGAGCCCTCCAGGGGTACTAGCATGCACGATTCGTAAACCTGAATGTTCGTACCAGGAATTACGCATACGTACTTAACCCTCCTTACACACTTCAACCACTCTCCCCGCGGGACTGCCGTTAGGTATTACATCACGGGGCTGTTTAGCAGATTACTCTATGCCTTCTGCTGCTGCTGATCGCCTTATCTTTTCGATTCTTCGCAGCTCGTTTTGCACATTTGTTACGAATACACACATTTCTGTCCACTTATCCTGGGATCTCAGCATTTCTTCTAAAAAGACCTGTGGACTTGGCAGGTTGCTTTACCATTCTCTGAAGCGTCTGCAATGGAAAATCGCATGCTCTGTGTCTTCTTCCATGTCCGGAAAATCTGAGCGTGTCCAAATCGATAAAGATATTTTCGATAGCCGCCATGGCCTGACAGAAACTGCGTAAATTGGTATTTGCAGTTAGCGTGAGATAGGTTTGTCCAATTCTCAATGTTCGGGATCAGCTTGTAGGTCCATCTTCCTTTCAAACTTATTTCGCACCGGGCTTGCCATACAGCCATTGACTCGGAATGTAGGACTAATATAGGACTATAAGATTTGTTTCTATGGAAATTCTGGGATCTGGCCAATAGGGTCTGGAATTTTGGGAACCAAGCCATTTCTCAAGCGATTCGTATGAAACTCGGAATGTAGGACTAATATGCGACTATAAGATTTGTTCCTATGGAAATTCTGGGATATGGCCAATAGGGTCTGGAATTTTGGGAACCAAGCCATTTCTCAAGCGATTCGTATGAAACTCGGAATGTAGGACTAATATGCGACTATAATATTTTTTGGAGTTTTGGGAACTAAGCCATTTCTCAAGCGATTCGTATGAAACTCTGAATATAGTATTTAGATCTTACTATAACTTGGTTCTATGGAAATTCTTTTCTGGGTTCTGGCCTATAGGGTCTATAGCAAATCCTAAAAGAAGCGCTGGCGAAGCTGGAAACCAGAAAGATCATACCAATTCAAAAGGAGCGAAAAATTCCTTAAAATGTCAGCAGCTGAAAGTCTCACATGGATCCAAAACGAAACCTATGCGTCAATTATTTTAAGGCAGACCACACAGCAAAATCATGCCCAGGACGATGTTGTACTAAATGTATAGGAAAACATAATTCCTTATTGCGTCTAGGAAAACAGATTACATCGTCGCAGGATAGGAAGTCTCCAGATGATGAAAATCAAAACAATCAAACGAGAGTTCTCTACATGAGAGCACTCCACCGACAACTATTGCTACCGTTAGTTGATTAACGGTTGATTAAGGATACGTTCTTTTGACCACAGCCAAGGTTTTAATCAAAGCAAAGACCGGGAAAACATGTGAAGCTCGGGCCATTTTAGATTCCGGCTCTCAGATCAATTTAATAACGGAGAGGCTTCTTCGACGATTAGCCGTTTCACCAACACCATCATCACTTCGTATTGAGGGCATTGGTAGAAGCGCAAAAAACAAAACGCAGCGAATCAACATTGAACTACAATCAAGAGTGGGAAAGTTCACATGCAGGCTGGAAGCCTTTATTCTCCCTAACATTGTATCACCTTGGCCGACACAAAACCTGAATACCGAAGCCTGGTCTATACATGAAAATATCAATCTAGCAGATCCCAACTTCCACCGATCCGAAAAGGTTTACTCTTTAAAGCACGGTGTTTGGCACGGTGTTTGGATCGACAATTTCGATAATGCACCAAAACAAATGTCTTCAGCAAAAAAATTCTGCAAGACCCACTTCGCTCAAAACGTGTCGGCCGTTTTATCATCATACTACCATTTCGGGAAAATGGCTTAGCATTAGGAGATTCCAGGCAATTAGCTATGAATTTCTACGTTATCTATCCTAAGCATTAGATTTCTAAAACTTATAATTTTGTATTAGATTTTTAAGCTTTTTTTAATTTTGTAGACATTGCATTATATCATGTAAATTATTTGTATAAAAGAGGGCTTCGGGCACTAAGGCCCGATTCTATGAACGACGATAGATTATAAAAATTCGTACATTATTACAGGTTTTATTGGAGTTATACCGCAGTATTTTGTATGAGTGGTATGAGTTTTTTGACGTTTACCTTTATATTATATAGTTTATACTAACATTTTATGTTTTGTGTATGATTCAAAATTTCGATATCACTATATTTTTATATTTTTTTTTAACTATTTTGTAATTACTAATATCATTTTTTTTTATTCCATTTTCAATTAATTTAAATTAGTTTAATTTATGGAAAATCGAATGCTCTGTGTCTTCTTCCATGTCCGGAAAATCTGAGCGTGTCCAAATCGATAAAGATATTTTCGATAGCCGCCATGGCCTGACAGAAACTGCGTAAATTGGTATTTGCAGTTAGCGTGAGATAGGTTTGTCCAATTCTCAATGTTCGGGATCAGCTTGTAGGTCCATCTTCCTTTCAAACTTATTTCGCACCGGGCTTGCCATACAGCCATTGACTCGGAATGTAGGACTTATATGCGACTATAATATTTGTTCCTATGGAAATTCTGGGATCTGGCGAATATGGTCTGGAATTTTTGGAACCAAGCCATTTCTCAACCGATTCGTATTAAACTCGGAATGTAGGACTAATATAGGACTATAAGATTTGTTTCTATGGAAATTCTGGGATCTGGCCAATAGGGTCTGGAATTTTGGGAACCAAGCCATTTCTCAAGCGATTCGTATGAAACTCGGAATGTAGGACTAATATGCGACTATAAGATTTGTTCCTATGGAAATTCTGGGATATGGCCAATAGGGTCTGGAATTTTGGGAACCAAGCCATTTCTCAAGCGATTCGTATGAAACTCGGAATGTAGGACTAATATGCGACTAAAATATTTTTTGGAGTTTTGGGAACTAAGCCATTTCTCAAGCGATTCGTATGAAACTCTGAATATAGTATTTAGATCTTACTATAACTTGGTCCTATGGAAATTCTTTTCTGGGTTCTGGCCTATAGGGTCTGGAATTTTTTGCAACTAAGCCATTTCTCATCGTCATCTCATCTTTAATCGTTTACCCTTGGCAGTAAAAGCTAAATATAAAAAAAAAATCGGTCACAAGTTTCACTTTAACCGCGCGTAAAAGTTACACGCACTTTTTTTGATTGCATTTACACGGCAACTCTCACATCGCATATCACTAAATAAATATCATTCTACCCAGAAACTTTTTGTGTACATGATCATTTAAACTAATAAGATTTGGCTCAAGTGCAAAAATCTTAATTTCGTCGCTCCTACTGTTTGTACAGTCAGGAAAGCTATTTTTACACTCAACATTTTAGTGACCCCGACGTCGGAGGCGACTCATCATTTGTTGACCCCGACAGTTTAATATGTTTTAACGTGGTCCACCAGTGATCACAGTAAAATTGTGCGTGAGCTAGGCCTGAACAAAGCTCTTTAATTCGTCCCTGATCCTCAAGTGATCATTCCGTGCCTGAGCTAGGCCTTAACATAGCTCTGTAATTCATTGCCGTGATCAACCAATGATCATTGGAAATAATCTCAGATCCCGAAATCATAAATCTCGAGATCCCGCATTCAACAAATAAACAAAACAAACAACTTTACATACCATTATGTAGCACTTGATAGCAAGTCAAAAAGAACTAGGGAATGAAATCCAAAGGATAATTAACAAATTTAAAAAGGATTCTGCAGACCGCAAAACCTCTACAGAATACTTCATCGCTAGACTAGAGCAGCTCGATGCTGCATGGGAGCAGTCATGTCACCATCACCATCAAGTTACTATACCTCAAGTATAAGCAAATCCTAAAAGAAGCGCTGGCGAAGCTGGAAACCAGAAAGATCATACCAATTCAAAAGGAGCGAAAAATTCCTTAAAATGTCAGCAGCTGAAAGTCTCACATGGATCCAAAACGAAACCTATGCGTCAATTATTTTAAGGCAGACCACACTGCAAAATCATGCCCAGGACGATGTTGTACTAAATGTATAGGAAAACATAATTCCTTATTGCGTCTAGGAAAACAGATTACATCGTCGCAGGATAGGAAGTCTCCAGATGATGAAAATCAAAACAATCAAACGAGAGTTCTCTACATGAGAGCACTCCACCGACAACTATTGCTACCGTTAGTTGATTAACGGTTGATTAAGGATACGTTCTTTTGACCACAGCCAAGGTTTTAATCAAAGCAAAGACCGGGAAAACATGTGAAGCTCGGGCCATTTTAGATTCCGGCTCTCAGATCAATTTAATAACGGAGAGGCTTCTTCGACGATTAGCCGTTTCACCAACACCATCATCACTTCGTATTGAGGGCATTGGTAGAAGCGCAAAAAACAAAACGCAGCGAATCAACATTGAACTACAATCAAGAGTGGGAAAGTTCACATGCAGGCTGGAAGCCTTTATTCTCCCTAACATTGTATCACCTTGGCCGACACAAAACCTGAATACCGAAGCCTGGTCTATACATGAAAATATCAATCTAGCAGATCCCAACTTCCACCGATCCGAAAAGGTTGACTCTTTAAAGCACGGTGTTTGGCTGGGTAGTGGCGATAAAAATTGAAAATGCATCATCCAACTTTGCGAAGAGCCTACAAACGAACTTATCGAAAGATTTTGGAGGATCGACAATTTCGATAATGCACCAAAACAAATGTCTTCAGCAAAAAAATTCTGCAAGACCCACTTCGCTCAAAACGTGTCGGCCGTTTTATCATCAGACTACCATTTCGGGAAAATGGCTTAGCATTAGGAGATTCCAGGCAATTAGCTATGAATTTCTACGTTATCTATCATAAGCATTAGATTTCTCAAACTTATAATTTTGTATTAGATTTTTAAGCATTTTTTAATTTTGTAGACATTGCATTATATCATGTAAATTATTTGTATAAAAGAGGGCTTCGGCCACTAAGGCCCGATTCTATGAACGACGATAGATTATAAAAATTCGTACATTATTACAGGTTTTATTGGAGTTATACCGCAGTATTTTGTATGAGTGGTATGAGTTTTTTGACGTTTACCTTTATATTATATAGTTTATACTAACATTTCATGTTTTGTGTATGATTCAAAATTTCGATATCACTATATTTTTATATTTTTTTTTAACTATTTTGTAATTACTAATATCATTTTTTTTTATTCCATTTTCAATTAATTTAAATTAGTTTAATTTATTAAATTATGATCAATTGATCTCTTCTCAATTCTAAATTCTCACTAATAAATATAATGTTTTAATTTTTGTTGTGGTAGATACCACTGAACACAGACTGTACAATATCAGTGTGTTAGACACATGGGGTTTGACATTCAAGCATAGTAGAATGGAACTCGTTATGAAAAGCATTGTAATCCGTATCTCAGTGAATAAATAAATATAATACTTAAAAACATTCTAATTGTTTTATATATATATCACATAACAAAACATGGTGTCAGATGTGGGATCGATTGAATAAATATTTTCATCGAAAATACTATTTGAGTAAATTTTGTGAACGTAACGTGGTTTATCGTGTTTAACCTCAAAAATGTAGGGTACATTCAGTTTATATAACATAAAATCATCATAAAATCATAATGGACCAAGCATTATTACAGTATTTACAGTCACAATCGAAAACAATCGAGCTTCTTAATACTATATTGGAGGAAACAAACAAAAAGCTTAATGAAAATGTAGCAACTGGAAATGTCGGAAATCCAGCGAATGTTCCTTGGCCAGCACCGTTGAATGTAGATACCGGTGACGTAAGGGAAAATTTGGAAATGTTCGAAAGTAATTGGAAAGATTATTGCAATGCTACTGGTATGAATTTGTGGGAAAATTCAAAAAAATTTACAAAAAACGAGCTTGATGCTATCGGCGATAGGTACCACAGCCAAAACAAGGTACATGGATTTTGGTTTGACCGATGAAGATAAAGAATCCGAAGAAAAAGCTATAAAAAAAATTCGTGATTGTGTGGTAGCTAAATCCAACGTCATTTATGACAGATACATGTTTAACACATGTAACCAATACATTGACGAATCCTTCGATTTTTATTTGATACGATTAAAGAAACTAGTAAAATTGTGTAATTATGGTAATGATGATATTTTGAATGAACTGTTACGAGATCGAATAGTAGTGGGTATCAAAGATACACTTCTAAAGAAAAAATTAATGGAAATTCCCGACTTAACCTTAACCAAAGCGATTGATGTTTGCAAAATTGCCGAAGTGACCCAAAATAGGTTATCAAATATGAAGGGTGATGAAGCGAACGTAGCCAACCCGGTAAACAAGATTACGAATAAATCGGCGGAAAGTGTCAAACGAAAATGTAAGTTTTGCGCTACGTGGCATGTTTTTGAAAAAGGAACTTGCCCCGCTTTAGGCAAAACTTGTTCAATATGTAAAAAGAAAAATCATTTAGAAGTGGCATGTTTTAAGAATAATAATAGCACTAATAAACGGAAAACGAATAGAGTGAATGAGATTTGTAACAACAACCGGAAGGACAGTGATGAAGATTTCAGTGAAGATGATAATGATAATCCAAGAAACTTATTGATTGCTAAAATTGACGGAAAATCAACGGTTTCTTCCAAGCTTAATGTAATTGCAACGTTGAAGTTGAAATTTGGAAATGTATGGAAACAGGTCGAGTGTATGTTGGATACCGGCTCGAATTCGTGTTTAGTGGGTTATAGCATGTATAAAGCATTAATGGCCCAGAAAAATCCAGTAGTATCTAAATCAAAATATGAACTGATTGATTTCAACGGAAATTCAATCAAATCTATTGGAGAAGTTAAGATCCCGTGTGAAATTAATAATCAGCGGTATACTCTTTTATTTCAAGTTGTCAACAGAAATCATGGTCTATTGTTGTCATCAAACGCATGCTCTGCATTAAAATTAGTTAAATACAGTGACGAAGTTAAAAGTTATCCCAGGAATTTTGAACATAATCATCTGCAAGTTATTGAAACAGTTAGGAAAACTGATGCCAGTTCTGAATTTGACAAAATAGATGCTGACCGAATTATCGAGAAATATAATGATGTATTTGGAGACAGTTTTGGTCTCCTTCCAGGAGAAGTTGAGCTGGAGATAGACAAAGATATCAAACCAGTTATACAAAGAGCGCGTCGTATTCCAGTGATTTATAGGGATAAATTGAAAGTTGAACTCAAAAAATTAGTTCAAGATGGAATTATCGAAAAGATAACGAAACACACGGATTGGGTTAGTAATGTTTTCATTGTTAAAAAACCAAATTCATTTCGAATATGCTTAGATCCAATTCCTCTCAATAAAGCTCTAAAGAGACCGAATTGTCAATTTACTACAGTTGATGAAATTTTGCCAGAACTGGGTAAGGCTCAGGTTTTCTCAACGTGTGACGCAGCAAAGGGTTTCTGGCAAGTAAAACTTACAAAATCCAGCAGTGAATTGACATGCTTTTGGACGCCATTTGGACGCTACGTCTGGAAACGCTTACCTTTTGGCATTTGCTCAGCGCCTGAAATTTTCCAGATGAAGATGTACGAAATGACACATGATCTTAAAGGTGTGGAGGTGTAGCGGATGATCTTTTGATTTACGGAAGCGGTGATAACAAAGAAGAGGCGCTTGTTGACCATAATAAAAATTTAGAAAGTTTAATGATTCGACTTCGACAGTATAATTGTAAATTAAATAAATCAAAATTGAAGTTATGCCAGTCATCTGTAAAATTCTTTGGTCATATTCTAACAAATGAAGGCATTAAAGCAGATACATCAAAAATCAGTGCTATTCAAAATATGAAATCTTCGGAAAATAAAACCGATCTTCCACGATTTATGGGCATGGTCAATTATCTAGCTAGATACATAAAAGATTTAAGCACACATTGTACTCCATTACGAAAACTGTTGTTGGAAGATACTCCTTGGATATGGACAAAAACTCAGGAGGATGAGTACAAAAAATTAAAGTTACTAGTTGGGAATGTTAAACCTTGAAGTATTTTGACAGTACTAAGCCAATTACAATAGAGTGCGATTCGAGTAGCTCTGGCTTGGGCGCGGCATTATTTCAACAAAACAATATTATCGCATATGCTTCCAGAACGTTGACGGCTACAGAGCGCAATTATGCTCAGATAGAGAAAGAATTGCTCGCGATTGTGTTTGCATGCATCAGGTTCGACCAGATGATCGTTGGTCATATGTGTACTGTCAAAACTGATCACAAGCCTTTGATCAATATTTTTCAAAAGCCATTGCTTAAAGCACCAAAGCGACTTCAGTTGATGTTAATGATCCTGCAACGTTATTCTTTAAATTTGGAGTTTATAGAAGGAAAAAACAATATTGTTGCAGATACACTTTCAAGAATGCCAGTAGAAGATAATGACAATAATAATGATATAATACCTCGTGAAAAAAAATGTATACATCTAATTGAGAATGTTAATCCAGCACAAGGGTTAAATATAACCGATGAAAGAATAGAGAATATAAGGCAGGTAACTCAAAATGACATATCTTTACAAAAACTTATTCAACTAATCACATACGGATGGCCGAATAATATTAGAAATGTTCCTGATGAAGTTCAACTTTATTATAAATTTAAAAATGACCTTTCAACACAAAACGGTTTGATATTTATGGAGAATAGAATTTTAATTCCACGTGAATTAAGAAAGTTGATACGTACAAACGTACATGTGAGTCATAATGGTGTGGAGTCAACTCTTCGGCTCGCAAGGGAAAATGTTTTCTGGCCAGGTATGAATTCTGAGATTCGGGAGATGGTAACAAAATGTGATATTTGTGCAAAATATGCAAGTTCTCTAGCAAAACCGCCGATGCTGTCTCACGATATCGCAACTTACCCATTTCAATTCATATCGATGGATGTATTTTATAAAGGAAAACAAACAGCATTTTTAGTAACAGTATGTCACTACTCGGATTATATTGAGCTAGATATATTAAATGATATGACTTCCAATTCAGTTGTTAACGCATGTAAACGCCATTTCAGCCGCTATGGAATACCTCAAAGAGTCTTAACAGATAATGGAACAAACTTTGTTAGTAAAGAGTTCGCGTATTTTGCCTCGCAGTGGAAATTTACCCATGTTGTTTCTTCACCACATTATCATCAAAGCAATGGTAAAGGTGAATCAGCTGTAAAAATAGCCAAACGCCTTATACAAAAAAGTGAAGAAAGTAGCGAAGATATCTGGTATTCTTTATTACATTGGCGTAATATTCCTAACAAAACCAATTCGAGCCCAGCTCAGAGAATGCTGTCAAGAAGAACGCGAACAGGAATACCGTCAATAACATCGAATTTTAAACCCGAAATTATTAAAAATGTTCCGGAGAAATTGGAAGAGAATCGACGTCGAGCCAAATACTATTATGACCAAAAAACGAAATCTCTTCCAGCATTGACTATTGGACAACCAGTATTTGTTCAATTAAATCCTGATAATAATAAACTATGGACAAAAGGGACCATAGAAAATAAAATCACGGATAGATCATATGCGATCAATGTTGATGATTCATCTTATCGACGAGATTTGATTCATATAAAGCCTCGTCTTTCTGATGATGCCATTACTCAAAAGACGACAGCGGATATCTACGATGAAGAAACTAGCAGTACCAGCGATCTAAACACCGATGTTTTAAGACAGAATGTTGCATCACAGATTCCAGTATCGTCGCATACTCATGATGCATTTTTACCAACTGGTACTGAAATTAATTCAGCTTCTACACCGCTGCCTACTCGTCCAAGAAGAGTTAGTAGGATGCCCGAAAAGTTCAAGGATTATTCTATGGAAGGATAGATAGATAATTTTAGTTTTCATTTCTATTTTAATTTATTAAGTTTTGTTTTTTTTGAATTGATTGCTTTGATTTATATAATTTTAGAATCTTAAGTATGTTTCTTTTAAAAGATAAGGAAGATGTTGTGGTAGATACCACTGAACACAGACTGTACAATATCAGTGTGTTAGACACATGGGGTTTGACATTCTAGCATAGTAGAATGGAACTCGTTATGAAAAGCATTGTAATCCGTATCTCAGTGAATAAATAAATATAATACTTAAAAACATTCTAATTGTTTTATATATATATCACATAACAAAACAATTTTAAACATCAAAATTTATAATAACAACATCACCTTTTTTACCCTCTGATTTACCCACAAAAATCAGCAGATAAAACAGAGAGTATAAAAAAATCTTCAGATTAATTTTCACATATATCGTCGTTCATAAAATGCAAACGACGATTAATCCTCTGATTAATCAGTTACTCGCGTTCATAAAATCGGGCCTATATAAATATCATTTTACTCAGAAACTTTTTGTGTACATGATCATTTAAACTAATAAGATTTGGTTCAAGTGCCTAAATCTTAATTTCGTCGCTCCTACTGTTTTGTACAGTCAGGAAACCTATTTTTACACTCAACACTCACAATAAACCACAAAAAAACACAAATTTATGCACATACAATATAATTGCAGAAAAACATTTCAATATATAATGCATTTGCAAAATTCAACTTGTCGGCTTTGGTATTACTGGAGCTGCAGTTCAAAAAGCCTAGAAATATAACCTTCACATAATTAAAAATTATTTTGGTGTAATTAAACAAACTTCCCAAATAAATTTACTTACCATATCTGACATCTGATCTGCGATAAAAACGACAGCCAAAATAAAAACACGTTTACTTTTACCCAAATTTCTGCAAACTCTTAAAAGTATTCTCTTTTCTTCATTGATTTACACGGCAACTCTCATATCGCACATCACCATGAAAAACAATCAAATTTGACAAGTAATATTAATTATATTAAAACTCTCTTATATAATTCGGCCTTTTTCGGCATTATTACCAAACAATAAAAGAATTGATCACAGAAACTTGCAATAAACCACCAAAAGCACCTTTTTTATATAAAGGGTGTTTTTTTAGGAGGTTTGTTTTTCCGATAGATGTCGTTTTATTTTATGACAGTTGTTTTGACAGCTCAAAGTGGCATTTCTACTCAGTATTGTTTGGCAAATCATTATGAATAGGTTAACTCCAGAACAACGTTTTCAAATCGTGGAAATTTATTTTCAAAATCAGTGTTCAATTAAAAATGTTTATAGAGCACTTCGTGAATTTTATGGTGCACATAATCGTCCGTCAGAGACCACCATAAAGAACGTAATTACCAAATTTCGGTCTACATTCACTCTTTTGGATGCCAAGCCACCGACAAGAATGAGAAGAGTTCGTCGTTGAGGCCAGTGTCGAAGAAAACGACAATTTATCGATTCGTCGTCGTGCTCAGCAAATTGGACTTTGTCCATCGACTTTATGGAAAATTTTACGTAAAGATTTGGGTTTGGTGCCATACAAAATTCAATTGGTGCAAGAATTAAAGCCACACGACCATCGTTTGCGCCGTGAATTCAGTGATTGGTCGTTAAATCAATTGAACGAAGATCCATTTTTTTACCGTAAAATTCTCTTCAGTGATGAGGCGCATTTTTTGTTAAATGGATACGTCAACAAACAAAATTGTCGCATTTGGAGCAAAGATAATCCACACGCCGTTCAAGAATTACCAATGCATCCTGATAAATGTACTGTTTGGTGCGGTCTATGGGCTGGTGGGATCATCAGTCCATATTTCTTTAAAAATGAGGAAGGACGACGCGTTACAGTGAATGGAAATCGATACAGAACCATGTTAAATGAGTTTTTGTTGTCAAATCTTGAAGATATGGATATGGATGAAATGTGGTTTCAACAAGATGGTGCCACTTGCCATACAGCACGTGAAACAATCGACTTATTGAAAGAAACTTTCAACGACAACATTATTTCGAGAAATGGTCCGGTGAATTGGCCTCCGCGTTCGTGCGATTTGACGCCACTCGATTACTTTTTGTGGGGATACGTGAAGTCATTGGTTTATGTGGATAAACCTCAATCGATTGACGCTTTGGAAACCAATATTCAACGTGTCATTGCTGACATACGCCCTCAAATGCTTGAAAAAGTGCTGGAAAATTGGACCTCCAGAATGACATTTGTGAAAAATAGTCGTGGTAGCCATATGCCAGAAATTGTGTTTAAATGTTAAATGCCAATGCCAAAAATTATCTACCAAATAAAAAAAAATTTTGGTCATTTCATAATTTTATATGTGTTTTATTCAAAAAAAAAATCGGCAACCTCTTAAAAAAACACCCGTTACATACAAACGAAGTGCAAATTAGAACTTTCTGTGTCACCTTCCGGTATAAATGAAAAACATTTCAATATATAATTAATTTGCAAAATTCAACTTTTCACCTTTGGTATTATTGGAGCTGCATTTCAAAAAGTCTAGAAATATAGGGAAAACATATTTAAAAATTAAAAATTTTAATTAATTTGTATACACATACAAACGAATTGCAGAAAATATTTTGCCATTTAATTCAAGTTAAAGCTAACCTTGTCACCGTTTGGTATAACTGGAGCTCCTTTCAAAAATCATATAAATATAACCCACATAATTAAAAGTTATTTTGGCCTAATTAAACTAATTTCCAAAATTCAAAATAAATTTACTTACCATCTCTGACAGCTTATCTGCGATAAAAACGACAGCCAAAAACAAACTTTTACACAAATTTCTGCAAATTCACAAA
Source organism: Nephrocerus scutellatus (assembly GCA_947095585.1). Taxonomy (NCBI): domain Eukaryota; kingdom Metazoa; phylum Arthropoda; class Insecta; order Diptera; family Pipunculidae; genus Nephrocerus; species Nephrocerus scutellatus. The sequence continues at coordinate 70,864,880 of OX352761.1, read as the reverse complement.
AGTTTTCTCGTTTTTTCATTGCATTTACAGGGGAACTTTCAAATCGCATATCAAAAAGCAAAACAATATATTATGACAATTCGTATTAATTTTGAGCGAACTTCTTGATTTCAAACGGCCTGTTTGGCCATATTACCAAACATTAGAAAAATAATTCACATAAACTCCTATTAAAACACAAAAACACAAATTTATACACATACAAACGTATTGCAGAAAAATATTTCGCTATCTAATGCAAATTAAAACTCAAATAGTCACCTTTTGGTATAATTGGAGCTGCCTTTCAAAAAACCTCGATAATTCTTTAACCCTTTAATATTTAACCCACACATAATTAAAATTATTTTGGTATAATTAAACAATTTTACATAACATATCTGACATATGATCTTGGATAAAAACGACAGCCAAAATAAAAACACGTTTACTTTACCAAAATTTCAAAAACTATTCTCTTTTTTTATTTGCATTGACACGGCAACTCTCACATCGCATATCAACATGCAAAACAATCAATTGTGACAATTCATATTAAAGCCGTATTTTTTTGCCGAGGAACAACAACAATTGCACTGTCGAATTCCTTCTTTGGAATTGTGAAAACCTGCTGTTTGGCTGGTTTTGGCTGGTTTTGACATTCGAATTCCGACCTCGCTCGGCAATTAAATGCAGCTTAATTATAATTGATTTAAGAAAATCGCAATAAACCACAATTTATGCACATACAAACGAATTGCAGAAAAACATTTCATATCATTTGCATTTCCAAATTCATCTTCTCAATTTGGTATTACTGGTGCTGCAGTTCAAAAAGCCTAGAAATTAGGCCACAAAATATTAAAAATTAGTTTGGTGTAATTAAATTAATTTCCAAAATTCAAAATAACGGGAGCCAAAATAAAAACACGTTCACTTTTACCCAAATTTCTGCTCTGCTGTTTTCTCGTTTTTTTATTGGATTTACACAACACTCTCACATTGGATATCAACATGCAAAACAACCAAATGTGACAACTAATAATTATTATAAAAATAATATATAAAAACTAATATATAAAACAAAAGATAAAATTCATCTAACATATAATATGTGTAGGTGTGTGTGTATTTGTGTGCCTAGAGCGCTTTTGTCCCCCACCACGGGGTCTCATCAGTAGGCTTGTGTGTATAGTGAGGTGTGTACTAAGGTGTAAAATAATATAAGCTTATAATTTAAATACAAACAGATAATATAAGGTATAAAAATAAACTTACAACTACCCTAGCTAACAGATTATTGGAAACTCGAAGGTCAATTCGTATTATTCGTCGCTCCATGTTAAGACTGGTAGGCCGAGTATTTCACAAGAGCCTCCATTAAAATATGCCGAGCAAATAATGCTTAGCAGCTTACCAGGGAATGGTGGAATGGGGAGATCTGCGAGTATTTCACAAGACAGATCTGGGAGCTAAGGACTCCAAGTGAGAATATAGGCAAAAGGTCCAGATACTCCACAAGGGAGAGCAATAAAACAGAAAAACAAAAGATAAAACTCATCTAACATATAATATGTGTAGGTGTGTGTATTTGTGTGTTGGTGTGCCTAGAGCGCTTTCGTACCCCACCACGGTTCTCATCAGTAGGCTAGTGTGTATGTGTATAGTTTGGTGTGTACTAAGGTGTAAAATAATATAAGGTATAATATAATTTAAATACAAAGAGATAATATAAGGTATAAAAATAAACTAAGACTCAGCTACTTACAACTACCCTACCTAACAGATTATTGGAAACTCGAAGGTCAATTCGTATTATTCGTCACTCCATGTTAAGACTGGTAAGCCGAGTATTTCACAAGAGCCTCCATAAAAATATGCCGAGCAAATAATGCTTAGCAGTTTACAAGGGAATGGTGGAATGGGGAGATCTGCGAGTACTTCAAAAGACAGATCTGGGAGCTAGGGACTCCAAGTGAGAATAAAGGCAGAAGTGCCAGATATTCCACAAAAGAGCGGATACAAAATTAAAATACATTTAATACATTAAATTTAAGCAATAAAAGAGAAAAACAAAAGATAAAACTAATCTAACATATAATATTTGCAGGTTTTTTTTATGGCTGTGCCAAAGGTGGGAGATCTTCCTAGATACCAGTAGAGCCCTTCAGGGGTACTAGCATGCACGATTCGTAAACCTGAATGTTCGTACCAGGAATTACGCATACGTACTTAACCCTCCTTACACACTTCAACCACTCTCCCCGCGGGACTGCCGTTAGGTATTACATCACGGGGCTGTTTAGCAGACTACTCTATGCCTTCTGCTGCTGCTGATCGCCTTATCTTTTCGATTCTTCGCAGCTCGTTTTGCACATTCGTTACGAATACACACATTTCTGTCCACTTATCCTGGGATCTCAGCATTTCTTCTAAAAAGGCCTGTGAACTTGGCAGGTTGCTTCACCATTCTCTGAAGCGTCTGCAATGGAAAATCGCATGCTCTGTGTCTTCTTCCATGTCCGGAAAATCTGGGCAAAAACGTGAGCTATCGTGTCCAAATCGATAAAGATATTTTCGATAGCCGCCATGGCCTGACAGAAACTGCGTAAATTGGTAATTGCAGTTACCGTGAGATCGGTTTGTCCAATTCTCAATGTTCGGGATCAGCTTGTAGGTCCATCTTCCTTTCAAACTTATTTCGCACCGGGCTTGCCATACAGCCATTGAGGTGGCCTTTTCTTCCTCTTTGATCATTTTGATTGGTCCTTGGTCCTGTTGTAATAAGGCTCTTCTATTGAAGATCCTAAGCATTTCATCTCCGAGGATGTCTACTGGAACCATTCCTGCTATAACCAGAGCTGCATCATCCGATATCGTTCGGAAGCCGCTGATCGTTCTCAGCGCACTAACTCTATGTAGACGATATGTGCCTTCTTAATTCCTTATTCGCCAGTGCCTCCGCCCAAACTGGGGCTGCGTAAAGGAGGACTGAGCTTACTACTCTGCTTCCGTTTTGTGTTCGGCTAATTCCAGACCGGCAGGTACAGCCAATCCTTGATTTGGACGACTGCTTAGTTCGTGGCTGACTCTATTTCATGTATTGTTTTTGAAACGGTAACAACAGCGATATCATCAGCGAATCCAAATATGTTTGCTCCTGGTGGTAGTGTTAGTCTTAAGACACCAGCATACATAATGTTCCATAGAAGGGAGCCCAGTACCGACCCTTGCGGGACTCCTGCGGATACGTTATAGTACTTAACACCCTCATTGGTTTCGTACCTCAGCCTTCTATTGCTTAAGTAGCTTGAAACTATCTTCCGTAAGTAGTACGGTGCCTAAATTCTAGCGAGTGATCTTCTTATTGAGGACCAATTTGCGGAGTTAAAGGCTTTTTTTATGTCCAGTGTCACTACTGCACAATATTCGTTTGTTCGCAACCTTTCTCCTTCTATCGCTTTCTTTGCTATATTGACCACCGCTTGTATGGCGTCGAGGGTCGTGCGCGATTTTCGAAACCCGAACTGATGATCTGACAGTGCTCCTTTATCATCTGCTATATTAAGCAATCTGTCATATATGATCCGCTCTAGTATCTTTCCCATTGTATCGAGTAGGCATATAGGGCGGTAAGACGATGGTTCCCCAGGTGGTTTGTTTCCCTTTGGCAGCAGTACTAAATGTTGCAGCTTCCAAGGTTCAGGGAAAACTCCTTCATCTAGACACTGTTGCATGCATGCCCTGAACATGTCCGGTCTATTTTGGATGGTCGCCTTCAATGCTTTATTAGGTATGCCATCGGGTCACGTATTCTTTTACATGCGTTGACGATTTCATCCCGTGTAAGCCTTGGAATACTTTCTATGATAATTTTTCTTATTATGTTGTACAAAGTATATGATCCTTTGGGAAATAGGTGCTCTACTATAGACCTAAGCATTGTTGGGCATGATATTTGTAAGGACTTACAGCCCTTTAGCTTTGCCATAACTATTTTGTATGCTGTGCCCCAAGGATTGATGTCCGCCTTGTCACATAGTTCTTTAAAGCATTTTGACTTGCTTTCCTTAATCGCATTTTTAATATTTCGTCTCGCCAGTCTTAGCATATCAAGCCGGTCTTGAAAATTGGTTCCCTTCTTGAACGCTGAACTCTGCGTCTGGCTTGTAGGCAGATAGCAGTGCTTTTATCTGCTCGTTCCACCAATAGCAACGTACCCCTCTCTTGCTTGGTATTCTTCTGGGCATAGCTGCGTCGCACGCTGTGGTAATTGTACAAGCGAGTTGTTACGACAGGATCTCAGCTGTTCCGCTTTCAATTAGGATGCTTGTGTTTATGGCCTCCTCAAACATCTCTTTATCAAAGAAATTATCTTTCCATTTAGGACCCCCTAATTTTGGGCGTTGCACGGGGTTTCTTTCTTTCGCTATGCGTATATTCTTCTTCGGGAGCTGCTATCAAAGGTAATATCGATGATCGATCCCATTCCTTCTTTGCGATACGTTTTTACGCCACCGTTATTCGCTAAGCCTACCTCTAGTGTTGCGAAAGATTCTAGCAGATAACGTCCTCTATCATTCTTAAGTCTGCTGCCCCAGTCTGTTGTCCAGGCATTAAAATCTCCCCCTATAACCACTGGAGCTCTTCCGTTAGCATCGGCCGTTAAGCTCTCTAGCATTGCTGCGTACTCCCTCGTCGTCCAGCTAGGTCTTGCATAACAACGAATTGCAGAAATTGTTACGCTATCTAATGCAAACTAAAACTCATCTTGTCACCTTTTGGTTTAACTGGAGCTGCCTTTAAAAAAGCATATATATTTCTTTAAAATTTAACACACATATATTTAAATATTATTTTTGTCTAATTAAACAAATTTACAAAATAAATTTACATAACATATTTGACATCTGATTTAAGATGAAAATTACAGCCAAAATTAAAACACGTTTACTTAACGTACATTTCTGCGAATTCACAAAAGTATTCCCTTTTTTTTCATTGCATACACGGTAACTCTCACATTGCATATTAACAATGAAAACAATCAATTGTGACAATTCATATTAATTATATTAAAACTCTGTAATTTAGTTTGGCCTTTTTTCGCTCTATTACCAAACAATAAAAGAATTGATCACATAAACTCGCAATAAAACACACATTTGAATTGCAGAAAAACATTTGATATTGCAAAATTAAACTTGCCACTTTTGGAATTACTAGAACTGGAGATAAAAAAAACCTAGAAATATAGGCCATAAAATATTAAAAATTAGTTTGATCTAATTAAATAACTTTCCAAAATTCAAAATAACAGCAGCCAAAATAACAACACGTTCACTAATACCCAAATTTCTGCTCTGCTGTTTCCTCGTTTTTCATTTTGTGAGAATTTTTACAATATCAAAAAGTTCTGATTTATTTCGTTCTTTTTTGGCCATATTATCAAACAATAGAAGAACTGATTACCTAAACTCCCATTAAACCACCAAAAAATAAAATAATTGATCACATAAACTCGCAATAAACCACAAATTCGAATTGCAGAAAAACATTTGATATTGCAAAATTAAACTTGCCTTTATTGTTTGGTGGTTACTAGATCTGGAGATCAAAAAACCTAGAAATATAGGCCATAAAATATTAAAAATTAGTTTGGTCTAATTAAATCAATTCCAAAATTCAAAATAACAGCAGCCAAAATAACAACACGTTCACTTTTACCCAAATTTCTGCTCTGCTGTTTCCTCGTTTTTCATTTTGTGAGAATTTTTACAATATCAAAAAGTTATGATTTATTTCGGTCTATTTTGGCCATATTATCAAACAATAGAAGAACTGATTACCTAAACTCCCAATCAACCACCAAAATATAAAAGAATTAATGACATCAACTCCCAATAAACCCCAAAAAAAAAACACAAACTTATGCACATACAATCGAATTTCAGAAAAACATTTCAATATAGATAAAACATTTGGAAAACTCAAATTGTCAACTTTGGTATTACTGGAGCTGCAGTTCAAAAAGCCTAGAAATATAACCCAAATATAATTAAACATTTTTTATTGCAATTAAAAAAACTTCCAAAATAAATTGACTTACCATATCTGACATCTGATCTGCGATAAAAACGACAGCCAAAATAAGAACACTTTTTCTTTTACACAAATTTCTGCAAATTCATAGAAGTATTCTCTTTTGTGCATTACATTTACACGGCAACTCTCACATCGCACAAAACAATCAATTTTAACAAATCTTTTTGATTTCAAAAGGCCTTTTTGGCCATATTACCAAACAATAGAAGAATTGACTTCATAAACTCCTATTAAACCACAACAGCACAAATTTATACACATACAAACGAATTGCAGAAATTGTTATGCTATCTAATGCAAACTAAAACTCATCTTGTCTACTTTTGGTTTAACTGGAGCTGCCTTTCAAAAAGCCTATATATTTCTTTAAAATTTAACACACACATATTTAAATATTATTTTGGTCTAATTAAACAAATTTACAAAATAAATTTACATAACATATTTGACATCTGATTTAAGATGAAAATTACAGCCAAAATTAAAACACGTTTACTTAACGTACATTTCTGCGAATTCACAATAGTATTCCCTTTTATTTCATTGCATACACGGTAACTCTCACATTGCATATTAACAATGAAAACAATCAATTGTGACAATTCATATTAATTATATTAAAACTCTGTAATTTAGTTTGGCCTTTTTCCGCTCTATTACCAAACAATAAAAGAATTGATCACATAAACTCGCAATAAAACACAAATTTGAATTGCAGAAAAACATTTGATATTGCAAAATTAAACTTGCCACTTTTGGAATTACTAGAACTGGAGATAAAAAAAAACTAGAAATATAGGCCATAATATATTAAAAATTAGTTTGATCTAATTAAATAACTTAATGTACGTAATGTACATTTCTGCGAATTCACAAAAGTATTCCCTTTTTTTTCATTGCATACACGGTAACTCTCACATTGCATATTAACAATCAAAACAATCAATTGTGACAATTTATATTAGTTATATTAAAACTCTCTGATTTAGTTCGGCCTTTTTCCGCTCTATTACCAAACAATAAAAGAATTGATCACTCGCAATAAATCACAAATTCGAATTGCAGAAAAAAGTTTGATATAGCAAAATTAAACTTGCCACTTTGGGAATTACTAGAACTGGAGATCAAAAAACCTAGAAATATAGGCCATAAAATATTAAAAATTAGTTTGGTCTTATTAAATTAATTTCCAAAATCAAAATTCAGCAGCCAAAATAACATCATGTGTTTTTTAACAAAACAATAATAATAATCAATAGGCCTTTTTGGCCATATTACCAAACAATAGAAGAATTGATTACATAAACTCCTATTAAACAACAACAGCACAAATTTATACACATACAAACGAATTGCAGAAATTATTACGCTATCTAATGCAAACTAAAACTCATCTTGTCACCTTTTGGTTTAACTAGAGCTGCCTTTCAAAAAGCCTATATATTTCTTTAAAATTTAACACACACATATTTAAATATTATTTTGGTCTAATTAAACAAATTTACAAAATAAATTTACAAATTATATTTGACATCTGATTTAAGATGAAAATTACGGCCAAAATTAAAACACGTTTACTTAACGTACATTTCTGCGAATTCACAAAAGTATTCCCTTTTTTTTCATTGCATACACGGTAACTCTCACATTGCATATTAACAATCAAAACAACCAATTGTGACAATTCATATTAATTATATTAAAACTCTCTGATTTAGTTCGGCTTTTTTCCGCTCTATTACCAAACAATAAAAGAATTGATCACATAAACTCGCAATAAACCACAAATTCGAATTGCAGAAAAAAGTTTGATATTTGATACTTTTGGAATTACTAGAACTGGAGATAAAAAAACCTAAAAATATAGGCCATAAAATGTTAAAAATTAGTTTGGTCTAATTAAATAAATTTCCAAAATTCAAAATAACAGCAGCCAAAATAACAACACGTTCACTTTTACCCAAATTTCTGCTCTGCTGTTTCCTCATTTTGTGAGCATTTTTACAATATCAAAAAGTTCTGATTTATTTCGTTCTTTTTTGGCCATATTATCAAACAATAGAAGAACTGATTACCTAAACTCCCATTAAACCACCAAACAATAAAATAATTGATCACATAAACTCGCAATAAACCACAAATTCGAATTGCAGAAAATCATTTGATATTGCAAGATCAAAAAACCTAGAAATATAGGCCATAAAATATTAAAAATTAGTTTGGTCTAATTAAATTAATTTCCAAAATTCAAAATAACAGCAGCCAAAATAACAACACGTTCACTTTTACCCAAATTTCTGCTCTGCTGTTTCCTCGTTTTTCATTTTGTGAGAATTTTTACAATATCAAAAAGTTCTGATTTATTTCGGTCATTTTTGGCCATATTATCAAACAATAGAAGAACTGATTACCTAAACTCCCATTTAACCAATAAACCACAAAAAAAACACAAACTTATGCACATACAATCGAATTTCAGAAAAACATTTCAATATAGATAAAACATTTGGAAAACTCAAGTCGTCAACTTTGGTATTACCGGAGCTGCAGTTCAAAAAGCCTAGAAATATAACCCAAACATAATTAAACATTTTTTATTGCAATTAAAAAAACTTCCAAAATAAATTGACTTACCATATCTGACATCTGACATCTGATCTGCGATAAAAACGATAGCCAAAATAAGAACACGTTTTCTTTTACATAAATTTCTGCAAATTCTTAAAAGTAACCTCTTTTTTGCATTACATTTACACGGCAACTCTCACATCGCACAAAAAAATCAATTTTAACAAATCTTTTTGATTTCAATAGGCCTTTTTGCCATATTACCAAACAATAGAAGAATTGATTTCATAAACTCCTATTAAACCACAACAGCACAAATTTATACACATACAAACGAATTGCAGAAATTGTTACGCTATCTAATGCAAACTAAAACTCATCTTGTCACCTTTTGGTTGCCTTTCAAAAAGCCTATATATTTCTTTAAAATTTAACACATATATATTTAAATATTATTTTGGTCTAATTAAACAAATTTACAACATAAATTTACATAACATTTTTGACATCTGATTTAAGATGAAAATTACAGCCAAAAGTAAAACACGTTTACTTAACGTACATTTCTGCGAATTCAAAAAAGTATTATCCGTTTTTTTCCATTGCATACACGGTAACTCTCACATTGCATATTAACAATCAAAACAATCAATTGTGACAATTCATATTAATTATATTAAAACTCTCTTATTTAGTTCGGCCTTTTTCCGCTCTATTACCAAACAATAAAAGAATTGATCACATAAACTCGCAATAAACCACAAATTCGAATTGCAGAAAAAAGGTTGATATTTGATACTTTTGGAATTACTAGAACTGGAGATAAAAAAACCTAGAAATATAGGCCATAAAATGTTAAAAATTAGTTTGGTCTAATTAAATAAATTTCCAAAATTCAAAATAACAGCAGCCAAAATAACAACACGTTCACTTTTACCCAAATTTCTGCTCCTCGTTTTTCATTTTGTGAGAATTTTTACATTATCAAAAAGTTCTGATTTATTTCGGTCTTTTTTGGCCATATTATCAAACAATAGACGAACTGATTACCTAAACTCCCATTAAACCACCAAACAATAAAATAATTGATCACATAAACTTGAGGTGTGTAATAAAATTTCGAATTAATTATTTTTTCGTGTAATTATTTCGAAATAATAAAATAAATATAAGGTAGAACTATTTTCTTGCACTTTTAACCATAGTTGATTACAATTCGATGGTGAGCCTAACTCACTCTTTTTCTACCTAACAAAAACCACATTATTTCTACCTAACAAAAACCACATTATTTCTACCTAACAAAAACCACATTATTTTTTAGTTTTAAAAAAAATATAAAAATTGATACTTACCTTTTTACTTACTTTTTGCTTTTTCCTGTTCCGCAATAAGACGTGCTTCTAGAGAAAAAAATAATTTCGAATCGTATTTTATTTCCTATCGATTATTATTATTATCTTTAAATAAGAATTGCTGAAATTGTTTTAAACTTGAATAAATATGTGTTAAAGTTGTTTTCTAATGTCGCCATTTTTCCATCGTCGCAATTGAGATCTGCCCATTCGATCCTGAAAGCATTTCATAAATTTAGAAGAAGCGTTCTATTCACCCATAACTGGTGACCCCGACGTGATCGAATGGGTTTAAGACGGATCACACAACTAATATTAAATCTTATAAGCAGCAGTCGCAGCAAAGAGTTTTTCATCGTCTACTGCGCCGACATCGTTTTCGTCACCACGCTATTAACGCCATTGCTGTTGCAACAACTTTTTCTCGGCAACACATTTTCATGAATATTACGAGTATCCTCAACTTTCAAGGAGTGCAATCCTTCATCACCACCAACTTTATCACCATCAAATATAACACCATCAACTTGGACATCATCCACTTTATCATCGGCAGCTGGAGTATTAACTTAATTGGCTACTACCATCAACTCATTTTTAAATCCAGTAGAAACGGGTTACTGTACCCTTATTATTTGAAACAAAAAATGTGAGTACTCAATTATGTTTATTTGTGCAAAGTAAAAGTAGTCGTATTTAGTCACTTCAGTGAAATTATAAACAAATTTATTTTCAAAGCCATTCTCGTATTAATCTGTCGATATCAAAAAAACAAGTTTTCACTCGGCACTGAATTGATATCGGTCGCCATGGCTATGGTAAACACGGACGCTCTTCTCCCACCGAAGGGAGATGACGGGGCATCAGCGCCGGACGGCGCTACGTCATCTACTGCTGTGGTTTATTCACTAACACCGGCGCAGTTGACCGAGATCGTAAACGACGCTGTTGCTAAAGCCGTCGGTAAGAAAGACCTTAACAATTCTCCACCAGTGCCTTCACAGTTAAACGCTATTCATGCTGATACGGGAGGGTTGATTGCTCGGGTTGCTTTTAAACCTCCTCAGCCGCTGCACACTCAAAATCCCAACGTTTGGTTTGAGATTCTAGAACAACAATTTTTAGTTGCTGGTATAACTGTGGAGGCTACTATGTATGCTCACGCGGTGGGCGCTCTGGACGCACGACTTCACGACACTCTCGCGTATTTGATCACCAGTGCGAAAGGTACGCACCCTTACACCTCTTTTAAAACGGAAGTTATCCGGGCACTCGGCGAGTCCGAGAAATCCAAGCTCAACAGCCTGATGCACGGCTTGACACTTGGAGACAGGAAACCGTCACGGTTGTTAAGCAGCATGCAATTGAGCGCTGGTAACAATTTTAACGAAACAACTCTTCGGCAATTTTGGATGAAGAGGTTGCCACAACAAGTTCAAATGGTGCTCACACCTTTCGAAAATGACGTCTCCCTGTCGGTATTGGCGGAGCATTCTAATTCAAGTCAGAATTCTAATCTTTCGATCGACGAACAATTTACGGAATTTCGCAAAACATTATTATGGGAAATATCAGAAATTTTTCAGCACAATTCTCGATCGCGTTCCAATTCAAATTCCAATCGAAACTATAGATCTCGATCGCAATACGGTTCGAATAATTCACGACAGAATTCACCAAATTTTCGAAATTCTTATTATCAAAATTTTGGCGATCCTTCTGCTGCGAATAATTTTATATGTTATTATCATAAACGTTTCGGAAACAAAGCAAACAAATGTAAAACCGGTTGTCAATTTTTATCTAAATCTGGCTCACTCGATAATAATGGTGCAAAAAACTAACAAGTCATTCACAGCTGGCGGAGTGCAATGACTTATCAAAATCCAGCCGCCTTTTAATTTTCGAATTTTTCTCCAAACGCATTTTTTGATTGATACTGGCGCAGATGTCTCGGTCTTGCCGGCTCGCTTCGTTAGGAATCCAAAGGTCGACCCGTCGTTTGGGTTGTTTGCGGCAAACGGCTCCACGGTAAACGCTTACGGAACCAAACATTTAAAACTTGACATTGGACTGCGTCGCGAATTCTCATGGAAATTTGTTGTTGCTGACGTGTCAATGCCTATCATCGGCGCTGATTTCCTGAGGAACACCGGTTTACTTGTGGATATACAAAGACAAAGGCTTATAGACCCGTTAACCTCTTTGTATTCTCACGGTGCACTTTCCTTCTTAGCTAGTTCTGCGGTATCAAGAATCGACAGGTCAGCGACGGATCCAGGAGTTTTTAACGTTACTTCAAAATTTCCGACAGCTATCAACGGCGACATCGACATCGACAATATCAAACATAACGTCACTCACAAACTAGAGACGAATGGTCCCCCGATTGCTTGCAAAACACGACGACTGGCACCTGACAAACTCATCATCGCGAAGACTGAATTCGAAAACATGATGTGACTCGGGATTTGCAGACCTAGTAGCAGTCCCTGGTCCAGTCCATTACATTTGGCGTTGAAAAAGAACGGAGAGTGGAGACCATGTGGAGATTTTCGAGCACTCAAACGGATCATGATTCCGGATCGATACCCAATTCCACATCTCCAAGATTTTTCACAACGACTCGAGGGCTGCTCCATTTTCTCAACGATAGACCTTGTCCAGGCCTACCATCAAATTCCCATCGAACCGACGGACATTCCAAAAACAGCCATTTCGACACCTTTTGGACTGTTTGAGTTTTGCAGAAAGACTTTCGGCCTTCGCAATGCAGCGCAGTCGTTCCAACGTCTTATGCACTCAGTTCTGCAAGGACTAGACTTCTGTTTTGTGTACTTGGACGACGTACTCATCGCCTCTAAAACTTACGATGAACACCTTGTACACATCAAAATTATCTTCTCTAAATTAGAAGAACACGGTCTTGTAGTAAACGTTAACAAATGCACCTTTGCAAAGCACGAAATCCTATTTTTGGGCCACCTGGTAACTGGACAAGGCATCTTACCTTCGCATGATCGAGTTCAAATCATCAAGAATTTCGAACTACCGCAAACTGTTAAATAGCTTAAACGGTTTTTAGGGATGATTAACTTTTATCGTCGCTTCATTCCTGGCGCCGCCGCCGACCAAGTATTACTGAATGACTATCTAAAAGGTTACACAAAGAACAGTCGCGTTACTATTCAATGGTCAACAGTAGCTATAGAAGCGTTCGAAAACTGTAAAAATAAACTTACTGAAGCTACCTTACTGATTCATCCTTCTTCATCAGCACCTCTGGCCATCATGGTTGATGCTTCCGATATTGCGATCGGAGCAGTGGTTCAGCAGTTCATTTCGGGCGCTTGGCAGCTACTCGGTTTCTTTTCAGTACGTCTCAACGATACGCAGATGAGATACAGTGCGTACGATCGCGAACTTCTCGCGGCTTACTCAGGTGTCAAACATTTCCGACACCTTCTCGAAGGTCTTATGTTTACGCTTTACACCGATCATAAACCACTGAACTACGCTTTTAATCAGAATTCTGAAAAAGCATCTCCTCGCCAGGTTAGACACTTAGATTTTATTGGACAATTCACGACCGATATTCAGCATATCTCGGGGTTGGATAATGTTGTCGCAGATACACTTTCACGTATTAATCAGATTTCTCTTCCAGAAAGTATTGATTATGCGATCATCGCGGATGCTCAGACAAACGATAAAGAACTTCAAGAAATCTTAAGTAGTAATTCAGTTCTTAAATTCAAAAAATTTCCAGTTGCTTTCAACTCGAAAACCTTAATCCATTGCGACACTTCAACAACTACACCTAGGCCCTTTATTCCATTAAATTTCCGAAAACAAGTTTTTGATGTTTTTCATAACCTTTCGCATCCTGGCGTAAAAGCTTCCGTTAAACAGGTAACGCAAAATGTAATTTGGCCATCGATCAATAAAGACGTCCAAAAAATGGCTCAAAACTGTTTAGCTTGCCAGAAGGCTAAAGTCTCTCGTCACACTAAATCTCCACTCGGTACATTTCAATTAACTTCTCAACGCTTTTCGGTTATTCACTCGGCCCGTTACCGGTTTCCGATAATCAACGCTATTGCGTCACTTTAATTGATAGATACACCCGCTGGCCCGAGGCGATTCCTGTTCCTGACATAACTGCTTCTACGGTTGCATTCGCTGTATTTTCCCACTGGATAGCTCGCTTTGGAGTACGAGAGTCCATTGTCACGGACCAAGGCATGCAATTTGAATCGCATCTTTTTATGAACTAGCTAACTTACTGGGTTTCGAACGAAAGAGAACAACTAGTTACAATCCAAAATGTAATGGTATGATCGAACGATGGCACCGTGTCATCAAATCCGCCATTATGTGCTACGATCGAACAGATTGGATTAGTATACTTCCTTCAATTTTACTTGGACTACGAACAACTCACAGCGACGAGCTAAATTCTACGCCGGCTGAACTCGTATTTGGACTTTCGACGCGAATTCCAGGAGTTTTTTTGGACACTACGAAAAACAAATTCTACAGTCGGACTTTGTAACGATTATCAAACGTCACTTCGACGAAATTCGATCTGTACCGGCTTCGCGACATAGTATGGACAAAATTTTTATAAGTAAAGATCTGCAGACTTGCTCGCACGTCTTTTTACGGACTGATGGTGTACGCAGACCCCTACGACGAAATTCGATCTGTACCGGCTTCGCGACATAGTAGGGACAAAATTTTTATAAGTAAAGATCTGCAGACTTGCTCGCACGTCTTTTTACGGACTGATGGTGTACGCAGACCCCTACAACCACCATATACAGGACCGTTTTTGGTTATCAACCGTTAACCAAAATTTTACACTTTAGATCTTAACGGTAGACAGGCCAAAATTTCCATCGTTCGACTGAAACCATGTTATTCGGACAATCATGATACACTGCCTACACGAACTGGACTACCTTTACTGACTCAAGAACCTAAACTCTCTATTTCGGCTGACTCTTCTAACTCGCCTGCCGTGGAGCCTAAAGCTCGCAAGCAGGTTCATTTTGATCTTTCGCCGAAACCCACGCCCAGCGCCACAAGATCGTGTCGTGTGTCCAGGACTCCCTTTCGCTTCGCTGATTAAATTACGATAGATCTTCAATCTCTCTGGGAGGGGAGTGTTGTGGTGTGTAATATCTCACTCTTTTTCTACCTAACAAAAACCACATTATTTCTACCTAACAAAAACCACATTATTTTTTAGCTGTCAAAAAAATATAAAAATTGATACTTACCTTTTTTACTTACTTTTTGCTTTTTTCTGTTCCCAATAAGACGTGCTTCTAGAGAAAAAAATATATTCGAATCGTATTTTATTTCCTATCGATTATTATTATTATCTTTAAATAAGGATTGCTGAAATTGTTTTTAACTTGAATAAATATGTGTTAAAGTTTTTTTCTAAAAAATACAAATTAAACTCGTTGATTTTGTTTGATTTTTAATGTCGCCATTTTTCCATCGTCGCAATTGACATCTGCCCATTCGATCCTGAAAGCATTTCATATATTTGGATGAAGCGTTCTATTCACCCATAAACTCGCAATAAATTGCAGAAAAAAATTTGATATTCCAAAATTATACTTGCCACTTTTGGAATTACTAGAACTGGAGATCAAAAAACCTAGAAATATAGGCCATAAAATATTAAAAATTAGTTTGGTCTAATTAAATTACTTTCCAAAATTCAAAATAACAGCAGCCAAAATAACAACACGTTCACTTTTACCCAAATTTCTGCTCTGCTTTTTTCTCGTTTTTCATTTTGTGAGAAAACATTTTTACAATATCAAAAAGTTCTGATTTATTTCCATATTATCAAACAATAGAAGAACTGATTACCTAAACTCCCATTAAACCACCAAACAATAAAAGAATTAATCACATCAACTCCCAATAAACCACAAAAAAAAAACACAACTGTCTCCTCGTTTTTCATTTTGTGAGAATTTTTACAATATCAAAAAGTTCTGATTTATATCGGTCTTTTTTGGCCATATTATCAAACAATAGAAGAACTGATTACCTAAACTCCCATTAAACCACCAAACAATAAAATAATTGATCACATAAACTCGCAATAAACCACAAATTCGAATTGCAGAAAAACATTTGATGTTGCAAAATTAAACTTGCCTTTATTGTTTGGTGGTTACTAGAACTGGAGATCAAAAAACCTAGAAATATAGTCCATAAAATATTAAAAATTAGTTTGGTCTAATTAAATTAATTTCCAAAATTCAAAATAACAGCAGCCAAAATAACAACACGTTCACTTTTACCCAAATTTCTGCTCTGCTGTTTCCTCGTTTTTCATTTTGTGAGAATTTTTACAATATCAAAAAGTTCTGATTTATTTCGGTCTTTTTTTGGCCATATTATCAAACAATAGAAGAACTGATTACCTAAACTCCCATTAAACCACCAAACAATAAAATAATTGATCACATAAACTCGCAATAAACCACAAATTCGAATTGCAGAAAAACATTTGATATTGCAAAATTAAACTTGCCACTTTTGGAATTACTAGAACTGGAGATCAAAAAACCTAGAAATATAGGCCATAAAATATTAAAAATTAGTTGGATCTAATTAAATTACTTTCCAAATTTCAAAATAACAGCAGCAAAAATAACAACACGTTCACTTTTACCCAAATTTCTGCTCTGCTGTTCCTCGTTTTTCATTTTGTGAGAATTTTTACAATATTAAAAAGTTCTGATTCTGATCTGATAAAATAATTGATCACATAAACTCGCAATAAGCCACAAAATTCGAATTGCAGAAAAATATTTGATATTGCAAAATTAAACTTGCCTTTATTGTTTGGTGGTTACTAGAACTGGAGATCAAAAAACCTAGAAATATAGGCCATAAAATATTAAAAATTAGTTTGGTCTAATTAAATTACTTTCCAAAATTCAAAATAACAGCAGCCAAAATAACAACACGTTCACTTTTACCCAAATTTCTGCTCTGCTGTTTTCTCGTTTTTCATTTTGTGAGAAAACATTTTTACAATATCAAAAAGTTCTGATTTATTTCCATATTATCAAACAATAGAAGAACTGATTACCTAAACTCCCATTAAACCACCAAATAATAAAAGAATTAATCACATCAACTCCCAATAAACCACAAAAAAAACACAACTGTCTCCTCGTTTTTCATTTTGTGAGAATTTTTACAATATCAAAAAGTTCTGATTTATATCGGTCTTTTTTGGCCATATTATCAAACAATAGAAGAACTGATTACCTAAACTCCCATTAAACCACCAAACAATAAAATAATTGATCACATAAACTCGCAATAAACCACAAATTCGAATTGCAGAAAAACATTTGATATTGCAAAATTAAACTTGCCACTTTTGGAATTACTAGAACTGGAGATCAAACAACCTAGAAAAATAGGCCATAAAATATTAAAAATTAGTTGGATCTAATTAAATTACTTTCCAAATTTCAAAATAACAGCAGCAAAAATAACAACACGTTCACTTTTACCCAAATTTCTGCTCTGCTGTTCCTCGTTTTTCATTTTGTGAGAATTTTTACAATATTAAAAAGTTCTGATTCTGATCTGATAAAATAATTGATCACATAAACTCGCAATAAGCCACAAATTCGAATTGCAGAAAAAAGTTTGATATTGCAACATTAAACTGGCCACTTTTGGAATTACTAGAACTGGAGATCAAAAAACCTAGAAATATAGGCCATAAAATATTAAAAATTAGTTTGGTCTAATTAAATTACTTTCCAAAATTCAAAATAACAGCAGCCAAAATAACAACACGTTCACTTTTACCCAAATTTCTGCTCTGCTGTTTTCTCGTTTTTCATTTTGTGAGAAAACATTTTTACAATATCAAAAAGTTCTGATTTATTTCCATATTATCAAACAATAGAAGAACTGATTACCTAAACTCCCATTAAACCACCAAATAATAAAAGAATTAATCACATCAACTCCCAATAAACCACAAAAAAAACACAACTGTCTCCTCGTTTTTCATTTTGTGAGAATTTTTACAATATCAAAAAGTTCTGATTTATATCGGTCTTTTTTGGCCATATTATCAAACAATAGAAGAACTGATTACCTAAACTCCCATTAAACCACCAAACAATAAAATAATTGATCACATAAACTCGCAATAAACCACAAATTCGAATTGCAGAAAAACATTTGATATTGCAAAATTAAACTTGCCACTTTGGGAATTACTAGAACTGGAGATCAAAAAACCTAGAAATAAAGGCCATAAAATATTAAAAATTAGTTTGGTCTTATTAAATTAATTTCCAAAATCAAAATTCAGCAGCCAAAATAACATCATGTGTTTTTTAACAAAACAATAATAATAATCAATAGGCCTTTTTGGCCATATTACCAAACAATAGAAGAATTGATTACATAAACTCCTATTAAACAACAACAGCACAAATTTATACACATACAAACGAATTGCAGAAATTATTACGCTATCTAATGCAAACTAAAACTCATCTTGTCACCTTTTGGTTTAACTAGAGCTGCCTTTCAAAAAGCCTATATATTTCTTTAAAATTTAACACACACATATTTAAATATTATTTTGGTCTAATTAAACAAATTTACAAAATAAATTTACAAAATATATTTGATATCTGATTTAAGATGAAAATTACAGCCAAAATTAAAACACGTTTACTTTTACCCAAATTTCTGCTCTGCTGTTTCCTCGTTTTTCATTTTGTGAGCATTTTTACAATATCAAAAAGTTCTGATTTATTTCGTTCTTTTTTGGCCATATTATCAAACAATAGAAGAACTGATTACCTAAACTCCCATTAAACCACCAAACAATAAAATAATTGATCACATAAACTCGCAATAAACCACAAATTCGAATTGCAGAAAATCATTTGATATTGCAAGATCAAAAAACCTAGAAATATAGGCCATAAAATATTAAAAATTAGTTTGGTCTAATTAAATTAATTTCCAAAATTCAAAATAACAGCAGCCAAAATAACAACTCGTTCACTTTTACCCAAATTTCTGCTCTGCTGTTTCCTCGTTTTTCATTTTGTGAGAATTTTTACAATATCAAAAAGTTCTGATTTATTTCGGTCATTTTTGGCCATATTATCAAACAATAGAAGAACTGATTACCTAAACTCCCATTTAACCAATAAACTACAAAAAAAAACACAAACTTATGCACATACAATCGAATTTCAGAAAAACATTTCAATATAGATAAAACATTTGGAAAACTCAAGTCGTCAACTTTGGTATTACCGGAGCTGCAGTTCAAAAAGCCTAGAAATATAACCCAAACATAATTAAACATTTTTTATTGCAATTAAAAAAACTTCCAAAATAAATTGACTTACCATATCTGACATCTGACATCTGATCTGCGATAAAAACGATAGCCAAAATAAGAACACGTTTTCTTTTACATAAATTTCTGCAAATTCTTAAAAGTAACCTCTTTTTTGCATTACATTTACACGGCAACTCTCACATCGCACAAAACAATCAATTTTAACAAATCTTTTTGATTTCAATAAGCCTTTTTGCCATATTACCAAACAATAGAAGAATTGATTTCATAAACTCCTATTAAACCACAACAGCACAAATTTATACACATACAAACGAATTGCAGAAATTGTTACGCTATCTAATGCAAACTAAAACTCATCTTGTCACCTTTTGGTTGCCTTTCAAAAAGCCTATATATTTCTTTAAAATTTAACACATATATATTTAAATATTATTTTGGTCTAATTAAACAAATTTACAACATAAATTTACATAACATTTTTGACATCTGATTTAAGATGAAAATTACAGCCAAAATTAAAACACGTTTACTTTTACCCAAATTTCTGCTCTGCTGTTTCCTCGTTTTTCATTTTGTGAGCATTTTTACAATATCAAAAAGTTCTGATTTATTTCGTTCTTTTTTGGCCATATTATCAAACAATAGAAGAACTGATTACCTAAACTCCCATTAAACCACCAAACAATAAAATAATTGATCACATAAACTCGCAATAAACCACAAATTCGAATTGCAGAAAATCATTTGATATTGCAAGATCAAAAAACCTAGAAATATAGGCCATAAAATATTAAAAATTAGTTTGGTCTAATTAAATTAATTTCCAAAATTCAAAATAACAGCAGCCAAAATAACAACACGTTCACTTTTACCCAAATTTCTGCTCTGCTGTTTCCTCGTTTTTCATTTTGTGAGAATTTTTACAATATCAAAAAGTTCTGATTTATTTCGGTCATTTTTGGCCATATTATCAAACAATAGAAGAACTGATTACCTAAACTCCCATTTAACCAATAAACCACAAAAAAAACACAAACTTATGCACATACAATCGAATTTCAGAAAAACATTTCAATATAGATAAAACATTTGGAAAACTCAAGTCGTCAACTTTGGTATTACCGGAGCTGCAATTCAAAAAGCCTAGAAATATAACCCAAACATAATTAAACATTTTTTATTGCAATTAAAAAAACTTCCAAAATAAATTGACTTACCATATCTGACATCTGACATCTGATCTGCGATAAAAACGATAGCCAAAATAAGAACACGTTTTCT
The DNA here is from genome assembly GCA_947095585.1 of Nephrocerus scutellatus. Classification (NCBI taxonomy): domain Eukaryota; kingdom Metazoa; phylum Arthropoda; class Insecta; order Diptera; family Pipunculidae; genus Nephrocerus; species Nephrocerus scutellatus. Next base: position 70,844,195 of record OX352761.1, on the reverse strand, counting down.
TTTACATAAATTTCTGCAAATTCTTAAAAGTAACCTCTTTTTTGCATTACATTTACACGGCAACTCTCACATCGCACAAAAAAATCAATTTTAACAAATCTTTTTGATTTCAATAGGCCTTTTTGCCATATTACCAAACAATAGAAGAATTGATTTCATAAACTCCTATTAAACCACAACAGCACAAATTTATACACATACAAACGAATTGCAGAAATTGTTACGCTATCTAATGCAAACTAAAACTCATCTTGTCACCTTTTGGTTGCCTTTCAAAAAGCCTATATATTTCTTTAAAATTTAACACATATATATTTAAATATTATTTTGGTCTAATTAAACAAATTTACAACATAAATTTACATAACATTTTTGACATCTGATTTAAGATGAAAATTACAGCCAAAAGTAAAACACGTTTACTTAACGTACATTTCTGCGAATTCAAAAAAGTATTCCGTTTTTTCCATTGCATACACGGTAACTCTTACATTGCATATTAACAATCAAAACAATCAATTGTGACAATTCATATTAATTATATTAAAACTCTCTTATTTAGTTCGGCCTTTTTCCGCTCTATTACCAAACAATAAAAGAATTGATCACATAAACTCGCAATAAACCACAAATTCGAATTGCAGAAAAAAGGTTGATATTTGATACTTTTGGAATTACTAGAACTGGAGATAAAAAAACCTAGAAATATAGGCCATAAAATGTTAAAAATTAGTTTGGTCTAATTAAATAAATTTCCAAAATTCAAAATAACAGCAGCCAAAATAACAAGACGTTCACTTTACCCAAATTTCTGCTCCTCGTTTTTCATTTTGTGAGAATTTTTACAATATCAAAAAGTTCTGATTTATTTCGGTCTTTTTTGGCCATATTATCAAACAATAGACGAACTGATTACCTTAACTCCCATTAAACCACCAAACAATAAAATAATTGATCACATAAACTTGAGGTGTGTAATAAAATTTCGAATTAATTATTTTTTCGTGTAATTATTTCGAAATAATAAAATAAAGATAAGGTAGAACTATTTTCTTGCACTTTTAACCATAGTTGATTACAATTCGATGGTGAGCCTAACTCACTCTTTTTCTACCTAACAAAAACCACATTATTTCTACCTAACAAAACCCCATTATTTCTACCTAACAAAAACCACATTATTTTTTAGTTTTAAAAAAAATATAAAAATTGATACTTACCTTTTTACTTACTTTTTGCTTTTTCCTGTTCCGCAATAAGACGTGCTTCTAGAGAAAAAAATAATTTCGAATCGTATTTTATTTCCTATCGATTATTATTATTATCTTTAAATAAGAATTGCTGAAATTGTTTTAAACTTGAATAAATATGTGTTAAAGTTGTTTTCTAATGTCGCCATTTTTCCATCGTCGCAATTGAGATCTGCCCATTCGATCCTGAAAGCATTTCATAAATTTAGATGAAGCGTTCTATTCACCCATAACTGGTGACCCCGACGTGATCGAATGCGTTTAAGACGGATCACACAACTAATATTAAATCTTATAAGCAGCAGTCGCAGCAAAGACTTTTTCATCGTCTACTGCGCCGACATCGTTTTCGTCACCACGCTATTAACGCCATTGCTGTTGCAACAACTTTTTCTCGGCAACACATTTTCATGAATATTACGAGTATCCTCAACTTTCAAGGAGTGCAATCCTTCATCACCACCAACTTTATCACCATCAACTTGGACATCATCCACTTTATCATCGGCAGCTGGAGTATTAACTTAATTGGCTACTACCATCAACTCATTTTTAAATCCAGTAGAAACGGGTTACTGTACCCTTATTATTTGAAACAAAAAATGTGAGTACTCAATTATGTTTATTTGTGCAAAGTAAAAGTAGTCGTATTTAGTCACTTCAGTGAAATTATAAACAAATTTATTTTCAAAGCCATTCTCGTATTAATCTGTCGATATCAAAAAAACAATTTTTCACTCGGCACTGAATTGATATCGGTCGCCATGGCTATGGTAAACACGGACGCTCTTCTCCCACCGAAGGGAGATGACGGGGCATCAGCGCCGGACGGCGCTACGTCATCTACTGCTGTGGTTTATTCACTAACACCGGCGCAGTTGACCGAGATCGTAAACGACGCTGTTGCTAAAGCCGTCGGTAAGAAAGACCTTAACAATTCTCCACCAGTGCCTTCACAGTTAAACGCTATTCATGCTGATACGGGAGGGTTGATTGCTCGGGTTGCTTTTAAACCTCCTCAGCCGCTGCACACTCAAAATCCCAACGTTTGGTTTGAGATTCTAGAACAACAATTTTTAGTTGCTGGTATAACTGTGGAGGCTACTATGTATGCTCACGCGGTGGGCGCTCTGGACGCACGACTTCACGACACTCTCGCGTATTTGATCACCAGTGCGAAAGGTACGCACCCTTACACCTCTTTTAAAACGGAAGTTATCCGGGCACTCGGCGAGTCCGAGAAATCCAAGCTCAACAGCCTGATGCACGGCTTGACACTTGGAGACAGGAAACCGTCACGGTTGTGAAGCAGCATGCAATTGAGCGCTGGTAACAATTTTAACGAAACAACTCTTCGGCAATTTTGGATGAAGAGGTTGCCACAACAAGTTCAAATGGTGCTCACACCTTTCGAAAATGACGTCTCCCTGTCGGTATTGGCGGAGCATTCTAATTCAAGTCAGAATTCTAATCTTTCGATCGACGAACAATTTACGGAATTTTGCAAAACATTATTATCGAAAATATCAGAAATTTTTCAGCACAATTCTCGATCGCGTTCCAATTCGAATTCCAATCGAAACTATAGATCTCGATCGCAATACGGTTCGAATAATTCACGACAGAATTCACCAAATTTTCGAAATTCTTATTATCAAAATTTTGGCGATCCTTCTGCTGCGAATAATTTTATATGTTATTATCATAAACGTTTCGGAAACAAAGCAAACAAATGTAAAACCGGTTGTCAATTTTTATCTAAATCTGGCTCACTCGATAATAATGGTGCAAAAAACTAACAAGTCATTCACAGCTGGCGGAGTGCAATGACTTATCAAAATCCAGCCGCCTTTTAATTTTCGAATTTTTCTCCAAACGCATTTTTTGATTGATACTGGCGCAGATGTCTCGGTCTTGCCGGCTCGCTTCGTTAGGAATCCAAAGGTCGACCCGTCGTTCGGGTTGTTTGCGGCAAACGGCTCCACGGTAAACGCTTACGGAACCAAACATTTAAAACTTGACATTGGACTGCGTCGCGAATTCTCATGGAAATTTGTTGTTGCTGACGTGTCAATGCCTATCATCGGCGCTGATTTCCTGAGGAACACCGGTTTACTTGTGGATATACAAAGACAAAGGCTTATAGACCCGTTAACCTCTTTGTATTCTCACGGTGCACTTTCCTTCTTAGCTAGTTCTGCGGTATCAAGAATCGACAGGTCAGCGACGGATCCAGGAGTTTTTAACGTTACTTCAAAATTTCCGACAGTTATCAACGGCGACATCGACATCGACAATATCAAACATAACGTCACTCACAAACTAGAGACGAATGGTCCCCCGATTGCTTGCAAAACACGACGACTGGCACCTGACAAACTCATCATCGCGAAGACTGAATTCGAAAACATGATGTGACTCGGGATTTGCAGACCTAGTAGCAGTCCCTGGTCCAGTCCATTACATTTGGCGTTGAAAAAGAACGGAGAGTGGAGACCATGTGGAGATTTTCGAGCACTCAAACGGATCATGATTCCGGATCGATACCCAATTCCACATCTCCAAGATTTTTCACAACGAGGGCTCGAGGGCTGCTCCATTTTCTCAACGATAGACCTTGTCCAGGCCTACCATCAAATTCCCATCGATCCGACGGACATTCCAAAAACAGCCATTTCGAAACCTTTTGGACTGTTTGAGTTTTGCAGAATGACTTTCGGCATTCGCAATGCAGCGCAGTCGTTCCAACGTCTTATGCACTCAGTTCTGCAAGGACTAGACTTCTGTTTTGTGTACTTGGACGACGTACTCATCGCCTCTAAAACTTACGATGAACACCTTGTACACATCAAAATTATCTTCTCTAAATTAGAAGAACACGGTCTTGTAGTAAACGTTAACAAATGCACCTTTGCAAAGCACGAAATCCTATTTTTGGGCCACCTGGTAACTGGACAAGGCATCTTACCTTCGCATGATCGAGTTCAAATCATCAAGAATTTCGAACTACCGCAAACTGTTAAATAGCTTAAACGGTTTTTAGGGATGATTAACTTTTATCGTCACTTCATTCCTGGCGCCGCCGCCGACCAAGTATTACTGAATGACTATCTAAAAGGTTACACAAAGAACAGTCGCGTTACTATTCAATGGTCAACAGTAGCTATAGAAGCGTTCGAAAACTGTAAAAATAAACTTACTGAAGCTACCTTACTGATTCATCCTTCTTCATCAGCACCTCTGGCCATCATGGTTGATGCTTCTGATATTGCGATCGGAGCAGTGGTTCAGCAGTTCATTTCGGGCGCTTGGCAGCCACTCGGTTTCTTTTCAGTACGTCTCAACGATACGCAGATGAGATACAAATGTAATTTGGCCATCGATCAATAAAGACGTCCAAAAAATGGCTCAAAACTGTTTAGCTTGCCAGAAGGCTAAAGTCTCTCGTCACACTAAATCTCCACTCGGTACATTTCAATTAACTTCTCAACGCTTTTCGGTTATTCACCTCGACATCATCGGCCCGTTACCGGTTTCCGATAATCAACGCTATTGCGTCACTTTAATTGATAGATACACCCGCTGGCCCGAGGCGATTCCTGTTCCTGACATAACTGCTTCTACGGTTGCATTCGCTGTATTTTCCCACTGGATAGCTCGCTTTGGAGTACGAGAGTCCATTGTCACGGACCAAGGCATGCAATTTGAATCGCATCTTTTTATGAACTAGCTAACTTACTGGGTTTCGAGCGAAAGAGAACAACTAGTTACAATCCAAAATGTAATGGTATGATCGAACGATGGCACCGTGTCATCAAATCCGCCATTATGTGCTACGATCGAACAGATTGGACTAGTATACTTCCTTCAATTTTACTTGGACTACGAACAACTCACAGCGACGAGCTAAATTCTACGCCGGCTGAACTCGTATTTGGACTTTCGACGCGAATTCCAGGAGTTTTTTTGGACACTACGAAAGAACAAATTCTACAGTCGGACTTTGTAACGATTATCAAACGTCACTTCGACGAAATTCGGTCTGTACCGGCTTCGCGACATAGTATGGACAAAATTTTTATAAGTAAAGATCTGCAGACTTGCTCGCACGTCTTTTTACGGACTGATGGTGTACGCAGACCCCTACGACGAAATTCGATCTCTACCGGCTTCGCGACATAGTAGGGACAAAATTTTTATAAGTAAAGATCTGCAGACTTGCTCGCACGTCTTTTTACGGACTGATGGTGTACGCAGACCCCTACAACCACCATATACAGGACCGTTTTTGGTTATCAACCGTTAACCAAAATTTTACACTTTAGATCTTAACGGTAGACAGGCCAAAATTTCCATCGATCGACTGAAACCATGTTATTCGGACAATCATGATACACTGCCTACACGAACTGGACTACCTTTACTGACTCAAGAACCTAAACTCTCTATTTCGGCTGACTCTTCTAACTCGCCTGCCGTGGAGCCTAAAGCTCGCAAGCAGGTTCATTTTGATCTTTCGCCGAAACCCGCGCCCAGCGCCACAAGATCGTGTCGTGTGTCCAGGACCCTCTTTCGCTTCGCTGATTAAATTACGATAGATCTTCAATCTCTCTGGGAGGGGAGTGTTGTGGTGTGTAATAAAATTTAGATTATGGGAAAGATAAGGTAGAACTACTTTCTTGCACTTTTAACCATAGTTGATTACAATTAGATGGTGAGCCAAACTCACTCTTTTTCTACCTAACAAAAACCACATTATTTCTACCTAACAAAAACCACATTATTTTTTAGCTGTCAAAAAAATATAAAAATTGATACTTACCTTTTTTACTTACTTTTTGCTTTTTTCTGTTCCCAATAAGACGTGCTTCTAGAGAAAAAAATATATTCGAATCGTATTTTATTTCCTATCGATTATTATTATTATCTTTAAATAAGGATTACTGAAATTGTTTTTAACTTGAATAAATATGTGTTAGAGTTGTTTTCTAAAAAATACAAATTAAACTCGTTGATTTTGTTTGATTTTAAATGTCGCCATTTTTCCATCGTCGCAATTGAGATCTGCCCATTCGATCCTGAAAGCATTTCATATATTTGGATGAAGCGTTCTATTCACCCATAAACTCGCAATAAATTGCAGAAAAAAATTTGATATTCCAAAATTATACTTGCCACTTTTGGAATTACTAGAACTGGAGATCAAAAAACCTAGAAATATAGGCCATAAAATATTAAAAATTAGTTTGGTCTAATTAAATTACTTTCCAAAATTCAAAATAACAGCAGCCAAAATAACAACACGTTCACTTTTACCCAAATTTCTGCTCTGCTGTTTTCTCGTTTTTCATTTTGTGAGAAAACATTTTTACAATATCAAAAAGTTCTGAATTATTTCCATATTATCAAACAATAGAAGAACTGATTACCTAAACTCCCATTAAACCACCAAACAATAAAAGAATTAATCACATCAATTCCCAATAAACCACAAAAAAAAAACACAACTGTCTCCTCGTTTTTCATTTTGTGAGAATTTTTACAATATCAAAAAGTTCTGATTTATATCGGTCTTTATTGGCCATATTATCAAACAATAGAAGAACTGATTACCTAAACTCCCATTAAACCACCAAACAATAAAATAATTGATCACATAAACTCGCAATAAACCACAAATTCGAATTGCAGAAAAATATTTGATGTTGCAAAATTAAAATTGCCACTTTTGGAATTACTAGAACGGGAGATCAAAAAACCTAGAAATATAGGCCATAAAATATTAAAAGTTAGTTTGGTCTAATTAAATTAATTTCCAAAATTCAAAATAACAGCAGCCAAAATAACAACACGTTCACTTTTACCCAAATTTCTGCTCTGCTGTTTCCTCGTTTTTCATTTTGTGAGAATTTTTACAATATCAAAAAGTTCTGATTTATTTTGGTCTTTTTTGGCCATATTATCAAACAATAGAAGAACGGATTACCTAAACTCCTATTTAACCACCAAACAATAAAAGAATTAATCACATCAACTCCCAATAAACCACAAAAAAAACACAAACTTATGCACATACAATCGAATTTCAGAAAAACATTTTAATATAGATAAAACATTTGGAAAACTCAAGTTGTCAACTTTGGTATTACTGGAGCTGCAGTTCAAAAAGCCTAGAAATATAACCCAAATATAATTAAACATTTTTTATTGCAATTAAAAAAAATTTCCAAAATAAATTGACTTCCCATATCTATCATCTGATCTGCGATAAAAACGACAGCCAAAATAAGAACACGTTTTCTTTTACATAAATTTCTGCAAATTCATAAAAGTATTCTCTTTTTTGCATTACATTTACACGGCAACTCTCACATCACACAAAACAATCAATTTTAACAAATCTTTTTGATTTCAATAGGCCTTTTTGGCCATATTACCAAACAATAGAAGAATTGATTTCATAAACTCCTATTAAACCACAACAGCACAAATTTATACACATACAAACGAATTGCAGAAATTGTTACGCTATCTAATGCAAACTAAAACTCATCTTGTCACCTTTTGGTTTAACTGGAGCTGCCTTTCAAAAAGCCTATATATTTCTTTAAAATTTAACACACATATATTTAAATATTATTTTGGTCTAATTAAACAAATTTACAAAATAAATTTACATAACATATTTGACATCTGATTTAAGATGAAAATTACAGCCAAAATTAAAACACATTTACTTAACGTACATTTCTGCGAATTCACAATAGTATTCTCTTTTTTTTCATTGCACGGTAACTCTCACATTGCATATTAACAATCAACACAATCAATTGTGACAATTCATATTAATTATATTAAAACTCTCTGATTTATTTTGGCCTTTTTCCGCTCTATTACCAAACAATAAAAGAATTGATCACATAAACTCGCAATAAACCACAAATTCGAATTGCAGAAAAACATTTGATATTGCAAAATTAAACTTGCCACTTTTGGAATTACTAGAACTGGAGATAAAAAAACCTAGAAATATAGGCCATAAAATATTAAAAATAAGTTTGATCTAATTAAATTACTTTCCAAAATTCAAAATAACAGCAGCCAAAATAACAACACGTTCACTTTTACCCAAATTTCTGCTCTGCTGTTTCCTCGTTTTTCATTTTGTGAGAATTTTTACAATATCAAAAAGTTCTGATTTATTTCGGTCTTTTTTGGCCATATTATCAAACAATAGAAGAACTGATTACCTAAACTCCCATTAAACCACAAAAAATAACACAAACTTATGCACATACAATCGAATTACAGAAAAACATTTCAATATAGGTATAACCCATTTGGAAAACTCAAGTTGTCAACTTTAGTATTACTGGAGCTGCAGTTAAAAAAGCCTAGAAATATAACCCACATATAATTAAAAATTATTTTGGTGCAACTAAAAAAACTTCCAAATAAATTTACTTACCATATCTGACATATGATCTGTGATAAAAAAGACAGCCAAAATAAAAACACGTTTACTTAACCTAAATTTCTGCGAATTCACAAAAGTAATCCCTTTTTTTTATTGCATACACAGTAACTCTCACATTGCTTATTAAAAACCAAAACAATCAATTGTGACAATTCATATTAATTATATTAAAACTCTCTGATTTAGTTTGGCCTTTTTCGGCTCTATTACCAAACAATAAAAGAATTGATCACATAAACTCGCAATAAACCACATATTCGAATTGCAGAAAAACATTTGATATTGCAAAATTAAACTTGCCACTTTTGGAATTACTAGAACTGGAGATCAAAAAACCTAGAAATATAGGCCATAAAATATTATCAAACAATAGAAGAACTGATTACCTAAACTCCCATTAAACCACCAAACAATAAAATAATTTATCACATAAACTCGCAATAAACCACAAATTCGAATTGCAGAAAAACATTTGATATTGCAAAATTAAACTTGCCACTTTTGGAATTACTAGAACTGGAGATCAAAAAACCTAGAAATATAGGCCATAAAATATTAAAAATTAGTTGGATCTAATTAAATTACTTTCTAAAATTCAAAATAACAGCAGCAAAAATAACAACACGTTCACTTTTACCCAAATTTCTGCTCTGCTGTTTCCTCGTTTTTCATTTTGTGAGAATTTTTACAATATCAAAAAGTTCTGATTTATTTCGGTCTTTTTTGGCCATATTATCAAACAATAGATGAACTGATTACCTAAACTCCAATTAAACCACCAAACAATAAAATAATTGATCACATAAACTCGCAATAAACCACAAATTCGAATTGCAGAAAAACATTTTATATTGCAAAATTAAACTTGCCTTTAATGTTTGGTGGTTACTAGAACTGGAGATCAAAAAACCTAGAAATATAGGCCATAAAATATTAAAAATAAGTTTGGTCTAATTAAATTAATTTCCAAAATTCAAAATAACAGCAGCCAAAATAACAACACGTTCGGTCTTTTTTTGCCATATTATCAAACAATAGAAGAACTGATTACCTAAACTCCCATTAAACCACCAAACAATAAAAGAATTAATCACATCAACTCCCAATAAACCACAAAAAAACACAAACTTATGCACATACAATCGAATTTCAGAAAAACATTTCAAACATATTAATATAGGAATAAACCATTTGGAAAACTCAAGTTGTCAACTTTGGTATTACTGAAGCTGCAGTTCAAAAAGCCTAGAAATATAACCCAAATATAATTAAACATTTTTTATTGCAATTAAAAAAACTTCCAAAATAAATTGACTTACCATATCTATCATCTGATCTGCGATAAAAACGACAGCCAAAATAAGAACACGTTTTCTTTTACACAAATTTCTGTAAATTCATAAAAGTATTCTCTTTTTTGCATTACATTTACACGGCAACTCTCACATCGCACAAAACAATCAATTTTAACAAATCTTTTTGATTTCAATAGGCCTTTTTGGCCATATTAACAAACAATAGAAGAATTGATTTCATAAACTCCTATTAAACCACAACAGCACAAATTTATACACATACAAACGAATTGCAGAAATTGTTACGCTATCTAATGCAAACTAAAACTCATCTTGTCACCTTTTGGTTTAACTGGAGCTGCCTTTCAAAAAGCCTATATATTTCTTTAAAATTTAACACACATATATTTAAATATTATTTTGGTCTAATTAAACAAATTTACAAAATAAATTTACATAACATATTTGACATCTGATTTAAGATGAAAATTACAGCCAAAATTAAAACACGTTTACTTAACGTACATTCACAAAAGTATTCCCTTTTTTTTCATTACATACACGGTAACTCTCACATTGCATATTAACAATCAAAACAATCAATTGTGACAATTCATATTAATTATATTAAAACTCTCTGATTTAGTTTGGCCTTTTTCCGCTCTATTACCAAACAATAAAAGAATTGATCACATAAACTCGCAATAAACCACAAATTCGAATTGCAGAAAAACATTTGATATTGCAAAATTAAACTTGCCACTTTTGGAATTACTAGAACTGGAGATAAAAAAAACCTAGAAATATAGGCCATAAAATATTAAAAATTAGTTTGATCTAATTAAATTATTCAAAATAACAGCAGCCAAAATAACAACACGTTCACTTTTACCCAAATTTCTGCTCTGCTGTTTCCTCGTTTTTCAATTTGTGAGAATTTTTACAATATCAAAAAGTTCTTATTTATTTCGGTCTTTTTTGGTCATATTATCAAACAATAGAAGAACTGATTACCTAAACTCCCATTAAACCACCAAACAATAAAATAATTGATCACATAAACTCGCAATAAACCACAAATTCGAATTGCAGAAAAACATTTGATATTGCAAAATTAAACTTGCCTTTATTGTTTGGTGGTTACTAGAACTGGAGATCAAAAAACCTAGAAATATAGGCCATAAAATATTAAAAATTAGTTTGGTCTTATTAAATTAATTTCCAAAATTCAAAATAACAGCAGCCAAAATAACAACACGTTCACTTTTACCCAAATTTCTGCTCTGCTGTTTCCTCGTTTTTCACTTTGTGATAAATTTTACAATATCAAAAAGTTCTGATTTATTTCCATATTATCAAACAATAGAAGAACTGATTACCTAAACTCCCATTAAACCACCAAACAATAAAAGAATTAATCACATCAACTCCCAATAAACCACAAAAAAAAAAACACAACTGTTTCCTCGTTTTTCATTTTGTGAGAATTTTTACAATATCAAAAAGTTCTGATTTATATCGGTGTTTTTTGGCCATATTATCAAACAATAGAAGAACTGATTACCTAAACTCCCATTAAACCACCAAACAATAAAATAATTGATCACATAAACTCGCAATAAACCACAAATTCGAATTGCAGAAAAACATTTGATGTTGCAAAATTAAACTTGCCTTTATTGTTTGGTGGTTACTAGAACTGGAGATCAAAAAACCTAGAAATATAGTCCATAAAATATTAAAAATTAGTTAGGTCTAATTAAATTAATTTCCAAAATTCAAAATAACAGCAGCCAAAATAACAACACGTTCACTTTTACCCAAATTTCTGCTCTGCTGTTTCCTCGTTTTTCATTTTGTGAGAATTTTTACAATATCAAAAAGTTCTGATTTATTTCGGTCTTTTTTGGCCATATTATCAAACAATAGAAGAACTGATTACCTAAACTCCCATTTAACCACCAAACAATAAAAGAATTAATCACATCAACTCCCAATAAACCACAAAAAAAAAACACAAACTTATGCACATACAATCGAATTTCAGAAAAACATTTCAATATAGATAAAACATTTGGAAAACTCAAGTTGTCAACTTTGGTATTACTGGAGCTGCAGTTCAAAAAGCCTAGAAATATAACTCAAACATAATTAAACATTTTTTATTGCAATTAAAAAAACTTCCAAAATAAATTGACTTACCATATCTGACATCTGATCTGCGATAAAAACGACAGCCAAAATAAGAACACGTTTTCTTTTACATAAATTTCTGAAAATTCATTAAAGTATTCTCTTTTTTGCATTACATTTACACGGCAACTCTCACATCGCACAAAACAATCAATTTTAACAAATCTTTTTGATTTCAATAGGCCTTTTTTGCCATATTATCAAACAATAGAAGAATTGATTTCATAAACTCCTATTAAACCAGAACAGCATAAATTTATACACATACAAACGAATTGCAGAAATTGTTACGATATCTAATGCAAACTAAAACTCATCTTGTCACCTTTTGGTTTAACTGGAGCTGCCTTTCAAAAAGCCTATATATTTCTTTAAAATTTAACACACATATATTTAAATATTATTTTGGTCTAATTAAACAAATTTACAACATAAATTTACATAACATATTTGACATCTGATTTAAGATGAAAATTACAGCCAAAATTAAAACATGTACATTTCTGCGAATTCACAAAAGTATTCCCTTTTTTTCATTGCATACACGGTAACTCTCATATTGCATATTAACAATCAAAACAATCAATTGTGTGGCCTTTTTCCGCTCTATTACCAAACAATAAAAGAATTGATCACTCGCAATAAACCACAAATTCGAATTGCAGAAAAAAGTTTGATATTGCAAAATTAAACTGGCCACTTTTGGAATTACTAGAACTGGAGATCAAAAAACCTAGAAATATAGGCCATAAAATATTAAAAATTAGTTTGGTCTTATTAAATTAATTTCCAAAATCAAAAATCAGCAGCCAAAATAACAACACGTTCACTTTTACCCAAATTTCTGCTCTGCTGTTTTCTGTTTTTCATTTTGTGAGAAAACATTTTTACAATATCAAAAAGTTCTGATTTATTTCGGTCTTATTATCCATATTATCAAACAATAGAAGAACTGATTACCTAAACTCCCATTAAACCACAAAAAAAAACACAAACTTATGCACATACAATCGAATTTCAGGAAAACATTTCAATATAGGTATAACCCATTTGGAAAACTCAAGTTGTCAACTTTAGTATTACTGGAGCTGCAGTTAAAAAAGCCTAGAAATATAACCCACATATAATTAAAAATTATTTTGGTGCAACTAAAAAACATTTTACTTACCATATCTGACATCTGATCTGCGATAAAAACGACAGCCAAAATAAAAAAACGTTTACTTAACCTAAATTTCTGCGAATTCGCCAAAGTAATCCCTTTTTTTATTGCATATACAGTAACTCTCACATTGCATATTAAAAACCAAAACAATCAATTGAGACATTTCATATTAATTATATTAAAACTCTCTGATTTAGTTTGGCCTTTTTCAGCTCTATTACCAAACAATAAAAGAATTTATCACATAAACTCGCAATAAACCACAAATTCGAATTGCAGAAAAACATTTGATATTGCAAAATTAAACTTGCTACTTTTGGAATTACTAGAACTGGAGATCAAAAAACCTAGAAATATAGGCCATAAAATATAAAAAATTAGTTGGATCTAATTAAATTACTTTCTAAAATTCAAAATAACAGCAGCAAAAATAACAACACGTTCACTTTTACCCAAATTTCTGCTCTGCTGTTTCCTCGTTTTTCATTTTGTGAGAATTTTTACAATATCAAAAAGTTCTGATTTATTTCGGTCTTTTTTGGCCATATTATCAAACAATAGATGAACTGATTACCTAAACTCCAATTAAACCACCAAACAATAAAATAATTGATCACATAAACTCGCAATAAACCACAAATTCGAATTGCAGAAAAACATTTTATATTGCAAAATTAAACTTGCCTTTAATGTTTGGTGGTTACTAGAACTGGAGATCAAAAAACCTAGAAATATAGGCCATAAAATATTAAAAATAAGTTTGGTCTAATTAAATTAATTTCCAAAATTCAAAATAACAGCAGCCAAAATAACAACACGTTCGGTCTTTTTTTGCCATATTATCAAACAATAGAAGAACTGATTACCTAAACTCCCATTAAACCACCAAACAATAAAAGAATTAATCACATCAACTCCCAATAAACCACAAATTCGAATTGCAGAAAAACATTTGATATTGCAAAATTAAACTTGCCACTTTTGGAATTACTAGAACTGGAGATCAAAAAACCTAGAAATATAGGCTATAAAATATTAAAAATTAGTTGGATCTAATTAAATTACTTTCCAAAATTCAAAATAACAGCAGCAAAAATAACAACACGTTCACTTTATTGTTTGGTGGTTACCAGAACTGGAGATCCAAAAACCTAGAAATATAGGCCATAAAATATTAAAAATTAGTTGGTCTAATTAAATTAATTTCCAAAATTCAAAATAACAGCAGCCAAAATAACAACACGTTCACTTTTACCCAAATTTCTGCTCTGCTGTTTCCTCGTTTTTCATTTTGTGAGAATTTTTACAATATCAAAAAGTTCTGATTTATTTCGGTCTTTTTTGGCCATATTATCAAACAATAGAAGAACTGATTACCTAGGATGACCAGGCCCATCTGATTTCGAGGAAGTATCCCAAAACCCTATCTGTCATATACCTTGGGTTGTGATTTAAATTTCGGCCCACTAATTTTAAATTTTGAATCTCGTGATTCCGTGCTTAATGTGGGACAGTACCTAAGCTACCGTGCTGAGTGCCTTGACTGGAGGAGGAATTAATTAGTTGTTTTTTGGTAATAAGATTACATAAGTTATCAGAGTTGTTTAAGTTTTCTTTTAGTCTCTAGTATAGATCGTAGTGTAACTCTAGGGATTAAGTCTCTAGGATACATTGGTTGAACAGTTAGCGGTTTAAATTCTAATAGTTATAACGGAAATTGAGAAAAAAATTGAATTGAATGAACAAAAGGTTGTTTTTTGCTTGGCCTATATATATAGAAACCTATTATTAGAAATAAATTGGATTTAGCTGCTTACAGGCGTTGGCATTTAAGCGGGTGCCTATATACTATTAAGTTTTCTTGAATCTAATTTCAAGTTCTTTTTTTTGTTTTGGCTGACGAAGTGCCACGAACGGCCTTCTAGGAAGGAGTGGTGCAAGCTTGGATTGGCGAAAGTACTCTGTACGCGTGGCGTCATGTTCACCATTCGCAGTAACGAGGACCTGAGCCGTCCAAACGCAAGTGTACTTTGTCAGGTGTGTAAGTCGGAATTAACACCGGAGATCGAAAGTCTGGTCACACCGTGCGAACACGTGTTCCATCAAACTTGCATTACAGAGTTTCTAAAAACCTCCGACAAGTGTCCCACTTGTAAGGTAGGGTGTAAAGTCGAAAGCTTAAATCCTATACCGATAACGGTCTCACAAACGTCAGGGGTAACTTCAGGGAGGAAACGATATGGGAAACGGACTCCAGTATCCAAAGGAGTCATTCCAAAGACAGTACAGACTCGAAGTACAGGTGCTGGCAATAAACGTAACGGTAGGGGCCGCAATCCACTAGATTGGACTATGAACAGTAATTCTCGTAATATCGGTTCTAATCCTAACCTGGATAATAGTCTCGTAGATGACGACACCTTCTTTGATGATCCTCGAAGATTGTCAGGCATACGGCCTATCTCAAATATCGGAAATAGTGTCACGAAAGATGAAGTTAATGCTTTAATTAATTTAGCTTTGGAGAGACAAAATTCAGAAACCATCGAGAGATTAACCAGTCGTTTGTCCGGCATTGTTGCTTCCAATGTGCAGCGATGTTTCGAAGACTTAAATTTGCAACACAACCTGGCTCGTCCAAATCCATCGGGTCTCCATCAAATTCGACAGGAGGAATTCACTCGAACTCCATCGATGGCGGTCACAGAAACTGTCAATGATCAAGGGTTGCAAGCGAATTCGCGAGGTGTTTCATTTGCACCAGATCCTTCGGCGATCTCGGGGCGTTCTTCGGACTTGAGTAAGTCAGATCGCATAACGAGCTTAATCCAGAAATGGCAGATTCGGTTTGATGGTTCAGTAGATGGACTCCCTGTCGATGAATTTCTGTATCGTATACAGGTTTTAACGAATCAAACACTGTTTGGCGATTTCTCTCTGATCTGCGACAACTTTCATATGCTTCTTAATGGTAAGGCTCGCGAGTGGTATTGGCGATACCACAAGAGCGTGCTCAATTGCAATTGGTACGACCTCTGTGAGGCCTTGCGTACCCAATACAAAGATTGTCGTACCGACTACGATCTGTTAGAAAGTATTCGATCAAGAAAACAGAGAGATCACGAAAACTTTGACGAGTATTTTGACTCAGTTTCAGTCCTAACCAATCGTCTTGACATTTCATTAAATGAGAGAGAGCTTGTAGAGATAATATCTCGAAACCTCAGACCTGACATTCGACACGAAATCTTATACTTACATATAAACTCGATCGCGCAACTTCGCGATGTCTGTCGAAAACGAGAAAGATTCCTGTCGGAACTAAACCGTAATTCTTCCATATCAAGAAACCAGTTACCACGTCGTAACATATCGGAAGTAGATGGTGAACATGGATCTCCCGAGATAATTGAACAGATACGCCTAGCGGACGACGATAATAATGTTCTAGGGACGAAAATCAAGCGCAACTGTTGGAACTGTGATGAAACTGGACATAGATATGTAGATTGCGTTAAGGAGCGGCGCATTTTTTGTTATGGATGTGGCGCGTTAAACGTGTTTAAACCCAATTGCACCAATTGTAGGGTATCGGGAAACGCTCGAACGGGTGTGACCCAGTTTCGACCTCGAAACTCACACCCTTAGTAGGCAAACCCTCGGATAACTTAACATTAGACGCACCACCCACAATACTAGTACCCAATCTTTCAGACAATACCTTTAAATTAAACGTTAGGAAACCTGTTTTGTTCCCTATTAAACCATACCATGTCCGATTTGACGAGTACGAGAAAGCAAAAGCTCGTATTTTTGGAAAAGACACCAGTACAGTGAAGAGAAAAGGTAGGCGATCGACCCTCAGACTTCTGGAAGTCGGTTCGATCAAATCGACGGAACCTGGTTGATGCGATCATTAACAAGGAGAACGATGTACGTTCTTATGCAGAAGTAAAGTTTTTAGACCAGTCAATGCTAGGGTTACTGGACAGTGGTGCTACCATTAGCTGCCTGGGTTCCAAGGTAGCAGAGGACCTACTGGTTGGTAATCACAACATCATCAAATTCGTCAGCAACGTTAGGACGGCAGACGGAACTCGGCAACCCGTCAAGGGAAAGATCAGAGTGGATGTGGGATTCCGTGGACAGACTCGAGCCATCGATCTGTACCTCATTCCCGGCCTCTCGCAAGATTTATATTTGGGGATAGATTTCTGGCAAGCTTTCGGTCTGGCGCCTGAGATCATTGGGGAATTACACATCAGTTCAAACAACGATGTAGGTGACACAATAGATAATAAATCTCTTAGCTTGGCAGATGATCAACGCAGAAGATTGGAAAGGGTGAAAACCTTGTTCCCTTCTTATGATAGACACGGTTTAGGTAAAACCACTCTGGTCGAACATACTATAGATGTAAAGGACGCAAGGCCCGTAAAGCAACGTCATTACCCAGTATCTCCGGCAATCGAAAAACTAATTTATGCCGAACTGGATGAGATGCTATCGCTAGGGATTATCGAAGAATCTAAAAGTTCATGGAGTTCGCCAGTGGTGTTAGTTCGTCAACCTGGGAAGGTTCGGCTATGCCTAGATTCGAGGAAAGTTAATTCAGTAACGGTCAAGGATGCGTATCCCTTGCCTCACATCAATGGAATCTTGGGACGGTTACCACCCGCTGAGGTGATCACTAGTTTAGACCTAAAGAAAGCTTTTCACCAAATTCAATTGGAAGTAGGTTCGCGCGATAAAACCGTTTTTACTGTCCCGGGTAGACCATTGTATCAGTACCGAGTGATGCCATTTGGGCTGTGCAATGCTCCACAAACACTGTGTAGGCTGATGGACCAGGTGATTCCATCATCACTCCGAGATTGCGTATTTGTGTACCTAGATGATCTGTTGGTCATCACAGACACCTTTGAAAAGCACCTGCTCGTGTTGGAGGAAGTGGCTGGTCACTTGCGAAGAGCTGGTCTTACGATAAACGTGGGAAAGAGCAAATTCTGCTTGAGTGAAGTAAAATACTTGGGGTATGTCGTGGGGAGTGGGTCGTTGAAAGCCGACCCAGATAAACTCAACGCTATAACTGAGTTTCCAATACCTGTAACGGTTAAGCAACTGAGGAGATTCCTTGGAATGGCGGGCTGGTATCGGCGTTTCATTGCCAACTTCTCAGTCATAGCTCACCCACTCACAGATTTGCTAAAGAAGGCTAAATCGTTCGCATGGTCGACAGAAGCCAATGATGCTTTTATAAAACTGAAGGAAAGTCTAACGACTGCACCTGTCTTGTCGAACCCCGATTTTAGCAAGCCATTTTTACTACAATGTGACGCCAGCCAAGACGGCATTGGTAGCGTTCTCGCTCAGGTTACCGACAGCGGTGATGAAGTTCCAGTGGCTTTTATGTCACAAAAACTTAACAAAGCCCAGAGGAACTATAGCGTCACTGAGCAGGAGTGTCTGGCTGTGGTCATTAGTATTAAAAAGTTTCGCGCCTATATCGAGGGCCAAGAGTTTACGGTCATCACAGACCACGCTAGCTTGCAGTGGTTGATGAGGCAGACCGACTTAAGTGGCAGATTGGCACGGTGGGCCTTAAAACTTCAGGGGTTCAAATTGACATTCGAGCACAGGAAAGGTTCTGAAAATGTAGTCCCGGATGCGTTATCCCGATTACACTCGGATGAGTTGTGCGAAGTTGTAGAAGTAGGTCCAGAGGTTGACTTGGACTCGGGCGAATTCGAATGTCCTGAATACGTATCTCTTAAGGACAAGGTCTTAGCCAACCTGAGTTCTTTACCCGACCTCAAGGTGGTAGGTAAATACGTTTACAAACGCACCGAATTTGCCTCGGGCCATGACGAACAGGAGACTAATTCATGGAAGCTCTGGATTCCTCAGTCTTTGGCTAGCAATGTCATTCGTCAAGCCCACGGTTGTTTAACTAGCGCACACGGAGGAGTAGGTAAGACTATCGAACGGATCAGACGATATTTCTTCTGGCCTCACATGGTGAAACAGATTTCATCTCAGATTGCGAAACGTGTAAGTGCACCAAGCCAACGAATACCATTTTACGACCGCCCATGGGACGGTTAGCGCCTTCGGTCCGACCTTTTCAACGGTTGTACGTAGATCTGATAGGTCCTTACCCGCGCTCGAAATCCGGTGCAATAGGAATCTTGATTGTTGTAGACCACTTCTCCAAGTATAACTGGCTAAAAACTTTAAAAAAACTCTGCGCTTCTGTCATTTGCGAGTACTTAGAAGATTACCTTTTCCACACTTTTGGGGTGCCTGAGGAAATTGTGTCCGATAACGGAGTACAGTTCAAATCGGAAAATTTTAAAGCCCTCATGGGAAAATATGGAATAAGACATGTGTTTACCGCGTTGTATTCACCTCAGTCGAATGCCTCCGAGCGGGTGAATCGATCTGTAATAGCGGCTATTCGAGCGTATGTCAGAGAGGACCAAAAAGATTGGGACAGATATCTGAGAGGCATAAGTTGTGCTCTGCGCAGTTCGCGTCACACATCCATCGGCTACAGCCCGTACTATGTCCTGTTTGGTACGAATATGATACATCATGCGTCAGACTATCGGTTGCTCCGTAGCCTGAACATGTTGATGGAGCACGATGTAGAAATCAGTCCTAGACATCAACGACTAAATATCCAGGAAAGGGTCCGAGCGAATTTGCAACGATCCTACGAAACGAATGCTCGTACGTTCGACACAAGAAGTCGTAATGTTGAATTTAAGGTAGGTCAGGAAGTTTTCAGGCGGAATTTCATCCAAAGCAATTTTGCAAAAGTCGTTAGTGCCAAGCTCGCACCTCTTTTCGTACCGGCCCGTATACGTGAGAAGCAAGGAAAGTCGAACTATGTTCTTGAAGATAGATCTGGTAAATTGATCGGAACCTATCATGCGAAAGATATTCGTCAATAGAGCTTCTACCCTTTTCAAACGATAGGGCAGAATGTCTTATCACAGAGTGGAATTCTGCCTATCGTTTGTTGTGCAATGGTAGGATTAGGTGGTGCACCCTGTAGATCGTTGGAAGAGAAAAAAAAAAGAAATTTTTCTTGTTTTCCCTTCTCCCATTTGCGCCGCAGACAAGTTCCTTCCATCAATTCGTGAGCTGGTAAGCTTACATATACATATGCACATACGTGTTCAGCTTGGACGAATGCAATTTTGCCACGCAGGCAGCACAAAGGAGAATGGAGTAACGGGCATTCGTTTGGTTGTCACCCCAAAAGGGAAACCGCAAAATTTTTTTCGAGTGCGATATGCTCTTCACTCTAAAATCAATCGGCAGGTCAAAATTGGATTCGAAGTCAAACACAAGCAGAGGAGTTAGTTGGTTTTTGGAGGTGTTCGGTGCTGCACGCTGGTCTCGAATCCAATTTTGTGTGGTGCAAATTCTAAGTGCAACTAGTTCGTACTGTCCAGTTTGTTTGTTCTTAATAATACGAACTGATTCAAGGAAAAATTAACATAGAAAAATTAATCAAAACCGACTCTTGTCGGTACGTTTCTGCGCTTGGTATTCGGAAGAGCTTGCTGGTGCGCTGATGTGGAAGTTCGGTCGTTCGTGCGTTTGTTCGTCGTAGCCTACGTTTGCGTTAGCTTTAGTTTCTTGCTTCAAGGCGCAATGAGAAAATTCCAATTGGGTTTTATTTCGTGGGAAAACGTAAAGTAAATGTATACAAAGTTTCTATATTTGAAAACAAGAAAATTTTTTTTAACTAAAACAACGCATAAGGAAAAGTTCTAATACCGCGACAGCGCGTTCAATTGTCCAAATTCGATTTGGTACGTATTATAATTGAAAAATTTCTAAACGAAATCATACAACAACCAGTGGGCGCAGAAATGTGCATACAATTGTGCTACGAGCTACGTTAGAAAACGGTACATATGCATACATATTAAGAATAAATTCAAAGAATTTTGTGTGAACTATTTCGTCGAAGGAGGGAGCGGCAGCAGCCTGAAAAGGAATTAGTACCGTGGAATAACTGTAAATTGTTTTGGAGTGTTTGGCGTAGCCGCACCATTTTGCCGTGGTTAGATATTGAAATTTTTTTTTTGGGTGTGTGACTGTACCTAGCGGAAAAAAAAAATAAAAAAACCCAAAGAAAGAAGCTCCTGCTATTGCTTCGCGTGTTGCGGTGAGGTGAAACTTGGCCAAGCGAGATTTGCGTCGTGCGAAGTGCATTGCATATCGCCTTAACATCCTTTGGGGGCGCAAACCCATTTCCAATCGGTGCTCCAACATCCCGATTTTGCTCCCACATCATCAATCCTCCACCCGAAGTGTGCCAGCCAGACCAGCAGTTATAGGGGCTTTTACCTGCTTTCCTCAACTAGTTAAGCAGAACGTTTAGACCGATTTCCTTCAGAGACTTGCTTGTTTGGTGCTACGTCGCTGTTACAACGGAACACGCGGAACATGATGGAACACCCGACCAGGACCTAAATTTCGAATCGTTCGATACCCTTGGAGATAATCTTCACCTTCAAAGAAAATCATTTTCTTTTCCTACATCACTAGAATTAAATATATTAACAATGCTTTAGCATAAATTACATTTGGTTTGACGTCTTCATACACTACTCAACCTAAATTTAAACTCAGTAAGAATTAAATTATATTCGTTTTTTTTGCCACTAGGCGTAAGTCTAGGTTAATATACACCACTAGTCGTAAAAGTAAATACAATTAGATTAAGCGAATAGAAAACATTTTTTTTTTTGGTTCCTCTATATAACACTCGGCGATTATTTAATCCCAAAAGGGAAGTAATCGACGATAGATCAACTTCGGGTTTTTTCTCCTTTTTTTTTGTATTTTCCCATCTTATAAAATAAAACTTAACATTAATACGCGACTCAAAATTAATACAAAAGGGGGGTAATGATTTTTTTCTTCTAAAGATTACTCTAGAGCTTCCCTAGTGTAGATACCTGGTCGCCGACAGCGCTGGCGGAGATTTATGGACCTCATACAGGGTAAGTAAACAATCTTAATCTAACTTTCGTATTAATAGTTAGCTTGGCTACGCGTCGCTTCAAACGTAATGAAAAGGCTTCCGATTAAATAAAATTTCAATAATTTTGTCGATACCTTCGTATTGAAACATAAGTAAAGTTACTTAAGGTACAGTTTCTTTTGAATATTTGTAAATTCAAATCAATTGTCTTTATGAAAAGAAGAAAAAAAATGTTTTCTTTTGAGATTCGGCACTTAAGCCAACATAAGTAAACTTATTCAAGATAAAGTTTCTGCTTTGTAATTAAATAAATGATTAATTGCTATAAGTCGATAAATTTAATTTTTCATGAAAATTATGTAGCAAAACCTAAGGTAAATAAATTTTCATAAGTAAGGGTTACCTACGGTATAAGTATTAAAATTGTTATTGGATTAAATCAGGTTATATATATTTATATAGAATATTTTTCACATAAGCATGAGATTTAAGTCCGTCTTATCTCCCCTAAATGGGCTAATTAGATTTTTTTTTTACTGAAAATAAACAGAAATAAATTAGACCCAGTATTTTGAGTCCTAATTGAAATGAATTGTTGTAATTAATTTGGTTATTTGTTCCGACTCCAGTAAGGCATCCCAGATGGTGGTAGAGGTGCATTAAACGATTTTTTTTGGGGGTCCCAATGACAACGGGGACCCATAGAAGGGTGGGTTGAGAAAGGGGCGGTGCGCCTCTGAAAGGCGTGGCACTGGCTCCCACCCACATTCAAGCATTCCCTTATACTAGACAAGCTCGTCTTTTTTTTTGGTTGACCTAACTAGGTTGTGTTATATATGTTTTTTTTTTGGCTGGTCCAGCACGCGAAATTATTTATGATGATGGCGGAAGGTATGTGAGGACCAAGATCCCACCCCGGTTGCCGACGAGCACAGCCGTAATTAACGCGTGCGCCCGGTTCGATCATGCCTCCCCGTTGACTGGTGACCTCTCGTCAACAACAGACCAGATGTCCATTACATAAATTGGCGCCCAACGTGGGGCCCGACTGGGTTTGTATTTTGCGGATTCGGTTGTGTCCCTCATCTTCGGTTGTGGGGCCCGAAGAAGTTTTGGTCCGTTCCAGATTTTTCCTGGGTCCTACGCCATTTTCTTTCGATTGTTATTTTCTGGTAGTTTAATGCGTGCCTTAAGAGCACTTTGTTTGTTCTGGTGGAGTACGTGAGCGGAAGGCTTGAGAACTGCAGGTACCCTAAAAGCATACCATATCGGATACCTGACCTTGTATTTTGCTTATGTAAACTGCGAAGTTTTGTTGCTGCACCAGATCTCTATTCATTTGGTGAGAACCGCTATGACTGCATTGGTGAACGGATCTTTACGGAACTACTGACATCTGCTAGTGTGGATGTACTGGCCAAGAGATCTTACGTTCATCTCGTTGCACCGCGGCCCCCGATATTTCACTTATGTTACTTTCTTCTTCATTAACTTTTACTGTTACAGGGTGCACATCTGATTTTTCGATATTGTATCGTTGGTTGATAGGAGACGTTTTTTTTTGTTCACTATGTCAGATGGAATCACAAATATGTCGGGAATATTTCGATCATTTGACCACTGACTTGTGTCTGGAAATCCATAATAGCGATTAAATGTGCATCTTGGCAACTATGCTTTTGCGAGTACTTCAATGGTTATAGGTTGAGCGTGGTCCCTTTGGAGTTGCAGGATCTTGCCGGTGGCGGACAATCTGACTAGAGGATGACCTGGCCCATCTGATTTCGAGGAAGTATCCCAAAACCCTATCTGTCATATACCTTGGGTTGTGATTTAAATTTCGGCCCACTAATTTTAAATTTTGAATCTCGTGATTCCGTGCTTGATGTGGGACAGTACCTAAGCTACCGTGCTGAGTGCCTTGACTGGAGGAGGAATTAATTAGTTGTTTTTTGGTAATAAGATTACATAAGTTATCAGAGTTGTTTAAGTTTTCTTTTAGTCTCTAGTATAGATCGTAGTGTAACTGTAGGGATTAAGTCTCTAGGATACATTGGTTGAACAGTTAGCGGTTTAAATTCTAATATAACGGAAATTGAGAAAAAATTGAATTGAATGAACAAACGGTTGTTTTTTGCTTGGCCTATATATATAGAAACCTATTATTAGAAATAAATTGGATTTAGCTGCTTACAGGCGTTGGCATTTAAGCGGGTGCCTATATACTATTAAGTTTTCTTGAATCTAATTTCAAGTTCTTTTTTTTTGTTTTTGCTGACGAAGTGCCACGAACGGCCTTCTAGGAAGGAGTGGTGCAAGCTTGGATTGGCGAAAGTACTCTGTACGCGTGGCGTCATGTTCACCATTCGCAGTAACGAGGACCTGAGCCGTCCCAACGCAAGTGTACTTTGTCAGGTGTGTAAGTCGGAATTAACACCGGAGATCGAAAGTCTGGTCACACCGTGCGAACACGTGTTCCATCAAACTTGCATTACAGAGTTTCTAAAAACCTCCGACAAGTGTCCCACTTGTAAGGTAGGGTGTAAAGTCGAAAGCTTAAATCCTATACCGATAACGGTCTCACAAACGTCAGGGGTAACTTCAGGGAGGAAACGATATGGGAAACGGACTCCAGTATCCAAAGGAGCCATTCCAAAGACAGTACAGACTCGAAGTACAGGTGCTGGCAATAAACGTAACGGTAGGGGCCGCAATCCACTAGATTGGACTATGAACAGTAATTCTCGTAATATCGGTTCTAATCCTAACCTGGATAATAGTCTCGTAGATGACGACACCTTCTTTGATGATCCTCGAAGATTGTCAGGCATACGGCCTATCTCAAATATCGGAAATAGTGTCACGAAAGATGAAGTTAATGCTTTAATTAATTTAGCTTTGGAGAGACAAAATTCAGAAACCATCGAGAGATTAACCAGTCGTTTCGAAGACTTAAATTTGCAACACAACCTGGCTCGTCCAAATCCATCGGGTCTCCATCAAATTCGACAGGAGGAATTCACTCGAACTCCATCGATGGCGGTCACAGAAACTGTCAATGATCAAGGGTTGCAAGCGAATTCGCGAGGTGTTTCATTTGCACCAGATCCTTCGGCGATCTCGGGGCGTTCTTCGGACTTGAGTAAGTCAGATCGCATAACGAGCTTAATCCAGAAATGGCAGATTCGGTTTGATGGTTCAGTAGATGGACTCCCTGTCGATGAATTTCTGTATCGTATACAGGTTTTAACGAATCAAACACTGTTTGGCGATTTCTCTCTGATCTGCGACAACTTTCATATGCTTCTTCATGGTAAGGCTCGCGAGTGGTATTGGCGATACCACAGAAGCGTGCTCAATTGCAATTGGTACGACCTCTGTGAGGCCTTGCGTACCCAATACAAAGATTGTCGTACCGACTACGATCTGTTAGAAAGTATTCGATCAAGAAAACAGAGAGATCGCGAAAACTTTGACGAGTATTTTGACTCAGTTTCAGTCCTAACCAATCGTCTTGACATTTCATTAAATGAGAGAGAGCTTGTAGAGATAATATCTCGAAACCTCAGACCTGACATTCGACACGAAATCTTATACTTACATATAAACTCGATCGCGCAACTTCGCGATGTCTGTCGAAAACGAGAAAGATTCCTGTCGGAACTAAACCGTAATTCTTCCATATCTAGAAACCAGTTACCACGTCGTAACATATCGGAAGTAGATGGTGAACATGGATCTCCCGAGATAATTGAACAGATACGCCTAGCGGACGACGATAATAATGTTCTAGGGACGAAAATCAAGCGCAACTGTTGGAACTGTGATGAAACTGGACATAGATATGTAGATTGCGTTAAGGAGCGGCGCATTTTTTGTTATGGATGTGGCGCGTTAAACGTGTTTAAACCCAATTGCACCAATTGTAGGGTATAGGGAAACGCTCGAACGGGTGTGACCCAGTTTCGACCTCGAAACTCACACCCTTAGTAGGCAAACCCTCGGATAACTGAACATTAGACGCACCACCCACAATACTAGTACCCAATCTTTCAGACAATACCTTTAAATTAAACGTTAGGAAACCTGTTTTGTTCCCTATTAAACCATACCATGTCCGATTTGACGAGTACGAGAAAGCAAAAGCTCGTATTTTTGGAAAAGACACCAGTACAGTGAAGAGAAAAGGTAGGCGATCGACCCTCAGACTTCTGGAAGTCGGTTCGATCAAATCGACGGAACCTGGTTGATGCGATCATTAACAAGGAGAACGATGTACGTTCTTATGCAGAAGTAAAGTTTTTAGACCAGTCAATGCTAGGGTTACTGGACAGTGGTGCTACCATTAGCTGCCTGGGTTCCAAGGTAGCAGAGGACCTACTGGTTGGTAATCACAACATCATCAAATTCGTCAGCAACGTTAGGACGGCAGACGGAACTCGGCAACCCGTCAAGGGAAAGATCAGAGTGGATGTGGGATTCCGTGGACAGACTCGAGCCATCGATCTGTACCTCATTCCCGGCCTCTCGCAAGATTTATATTTGGGGATAGATTTCTGGCAAGCTTTCGGTCTGGCGCCTGAGATCATTGGGGAATTACACATCAGTTCAAACAACGATGTAGGTGACACAATAGATAATAAATCTCTTAGCTTGGCAGATGATCAACGCAGAAGATTGGAAAGGGTGAAAACCTTGTTCCCTTCTTATGATAGACACGGTTTAGGTAAAACCACTCTGGTCGAACATACTATAGATGTAAAGGACGCAAGGCCCGTAAAGCAACGTCATTACCCAGTATCTCCGGCAATCGAAAAACTAATTTATGCCGAACTGGATGAGATGCTATCGCTAGGGATTATCGAAGAATCTAAAAGTTCATGGAGTTCGCCAGTGGTGTTAGTTCGTCAACCTGGGAAGGTTCGGCTATGCCTAGATTCGAGGAAAGTTAATTCAGTAACGGTCAAGGATGCGTATCCCTTGCCTCACATCAATGGAATCTTGGGACGGTTACCACCCGCTGAGGTGATCACTAGTTTAGACCTAAAGAAAGCTTTTCACCAAATTCCATTGGAAGTAGGTTCGCGCGATAAAACCGCTTTTACTGTCCCGGGTAGACCATTGTATCAGTACCGAGTGATGCCATTTGGGCTGTGCAATGCTCCACAAACACTGTGTAGGCTGATGGACCAGGTGATTCCATCATCACTCCGAGATTGCGTATTTGTGTACCTAGATGATCTGTTGGTCATCACAGACACCTTTGAAAAGCACCTGCTCGTGTTGGAGGAAGTGGCTGGTCACTTGTGAAGAGCTGGTCTTACGATAAACGTGGGAAAGAGCAAATTCTGCTTGAGTGAAGTAAAATACTTGGGGTATGTCGTGGGGAGTGGGTCGTTGAAAGCCAACCCAGATAAACTCAACGCTATAACTGAGTTTCCAATACCTGTAACGGTTAAGCAACTGAGGAGATTCCTTGGAATGGCGGGCTGGTATCGGCGTTTCATTGCCAACTTCTCAGTCATAGCTCACCCACTCACAGATTTGCTAAAGAAGGCTAAATCGTTCGCATGGTCGACAGAAGCCAATGATGCTTTTATAAAACTGAAGAAAAGTCTAACGACTGCACCTGTCTTGTCGAACCCCGATTTTAGCAAGCCATTTTTACTACAATGTGACGCCAGCCAAGACGGCATTGGTAGCGTTCTCGCTCAGGTTACCGACAGCGGTGATGAAGTTCCAGTGGCTTTTATGTCACAAAAACTTAACAAAGCCCAGAGGAACTATAGCGTCACTGAGCAGGAGTGTCTGGCTGTGGTCATTAGTTTTAAAAAGTTTCGCGCCTATATCGAGGGCCAAGAGTTTACGGTCATCACAGACCACGCTAGCTTGCAGTGGTTGATGAGGCAGACCGACTTAAGTGGCAGATTGGCACGGTGGGCCTTAAAACTTCAGGGGTTCAAATTTACAATCGAGCACAGGAAAGGTTCTGAAAATGTAGTCCCGGATGCGTTATCCCGATTACACTCGGATGAGTTGTGCGAAGTTGTAGAAGTAGGTCCAGAGGTTGACTTGGACTCGGGCGAATTCGAATGTCCTGAATACGTATCTCTTAAGGACAAGGTCTTAGCCAACCAGAGTTCTTTACCCGACCTCAAGGTGGTAGGTAAATACGTTTACAAACGCACCGAATTTGCCTCGGGCCAGGACGAACAGGAGACTAATTCATGGAAGCTCTGGATTCCTCAGTCTTTGGCTAGCAATGTCATTCGTCAAGCGCACGGTTGTTTAACTAGCGCACACGGAGGAGTAGGTAAGACTATCGAACGGATCAGACGATTTTTCTTCTGGCCTCACATGGTGAAACAGGTCAGGGATTTCATCTCAGATTGCGAAACGTGTAAGTGCACCAAGCCAACGAATACCATTTTACGACCGCCCATGGGACGGTTAGCGCCTTCGGTCCGACCTTTTCAACGGTTGTACGTAGATCTGATAGGTCCTTACCCGCGCTCGAAATCCGGTGCAATAGGAATCTTGATTGTTGTAGACCACTTCTCCAAGTATAACTGGCTAAAAACTTTAAAAAACTCTGCGCTTCTGTCATTTGCGAGTACTTAGAAGATTACCTTTTCCACACTTTTGGGGTGCCTGAGGAAATTGTGTCCGATAACGGAGTACAGTTCAAATCGGAAAATTTTAAAGCCCTCATGGGAAAATACGGAATAAAACATGTGTTTACCGCGTTGTATTCACCTCAGTCGAATGCCTCCGAGCGGGTGAATCGATCTGTAATAGCGGCTATTCGAGCGTATGTCAGAGAGGACCAAAATGGTTGGGACAGATATCTGAGTGGCATAAGTTGTGCTCTGCGCAGTTCGCGTCACACATCCATCGGCTACAGCCCGTACTATGTCCTGTTTGGTACGAATATGATACATCATGCGTCAGACTATCGGTTGCTCCGTAGCCTGAACATGTTGATGGAGCACGATGTAGAAATCAGTCCTAGAGATCAACGACTAAATATCCAGGAAAGGGTCCGAGCGAATTTGCAACGATCCTACGAAACGAATGCTCGTACGTACGACACAAGAAGTCGTAATGTTGAATTTGAGGTAGGTCAGGAAGTTTTCAGGCGGAATTTCATCCAAAGCAATTTTGCAAAAGGCGTTAGTGCCAAGCTCGCACCTCTTTTCGTACCGGCCCGTATACGTGAGAAGCAAGGAAAGTCGAACTATGTTCTTGAAGATAGATCTGGAAATTGATCGGAACCTATCATGCGAAAGATATTCTTCAATAGAGCTTCTACCCTTTTCAAACGATAGGGCAGAATGTCTTATCACAGAGTGGAATTCTGCCTATCGTTTGTTGTGTAATGGTAGGATTAGGTGGTGCACCCTGTAGATCGTTGGAAGAGAAAAAAAAAAGAAATTTTTCTTGTTTTCCCTTCTCCCATTTGCGCCGCAGACAAATTCCTTCCATCAATTCGTGAGCTGGTAAGCTTACATATACATATGCACATACGTGTTCAGCTTGAACGAATGCAATTTTGCCACGCAGGCAGCACAAAGGAGAATGGAGTAACGGGCATTCGTTTGGTTGTCACCCCAAAAGGGAAACCGCAAAATTTTTTTCGAGTGCGATATGCTCTTCACTCTAAAAGCAATCGGCAGGTCAAAATTGGATTCGAAGTCAATCACAAGCAGAGTAGTTAGTTGGTTTTTGGAGGTGTTCGGTGCTGCACGCTGGTCTCGAATCCAATTTTGTGTGGTGCAAATTCTAAGTGCAACTAGTTCGTACTGTCCAGTTTGTTTGTTCTTAATAATACGAACTGATTCAAGGAAAAATTAACATAGAAAAATTAATCAAAACCGACTCTTGTCGGTACGTTTCTGCGCTTGGTATTCGGAAGAGCTTGCTGGTGCGCTGATGTGGAAGTTCGGTCGTTCGTGCGTTTGTTCGTCGTAGCCTACGTTTGCGTTAGCTTTAGTTTCTTGCTTCAAGGCGCAATGAGAAAATTCCAATTGGGTTTTATTTCGTGGGAAAACGTAAAGTAAATGTATACAAAGTTTCTATATTTGAAAACAAAAAATTTTTTAACTAAAACAACGCATAAGGAAAAGTTCTAATACCGCGACAGCGCGTTCAATTGTCCAAATTCGATTTGGTACGTATTATAATTGAAAAATTTCTAAACGAAATCATACAACAACCAGTGGGCGCAGAAATGTGCATACAATTGTGCTACGAGCTACGTTAGAAAACGGTACATATGCATACATATTAAGAATAAATTCAAAGAATTTTGTGTGAACTATTTCGTCGAAGGAGGGAGCGGCAGCAGCCTGAAAAGGAATTAGTACCGTGGAATAACTGTAAATTGTTTTGGAGTGTTTGGCGTAGCCGCACCATTTTTCCGTGGTTAGATATTGAAATTTTTTTTTTGGGTGTGTGACTGTACCTAGCGGAAAAAAAAATAAAAAAAACCCAAAGAAAGAAGCTCCTGCTATTGCTTCGCGTGTTGCGGTGAGGTAAAACTTGGCCAAGCGAGATTTGCGTCGTGCGAAGTGCATTGCATATCGCCTTAACATCCTTTGGGGGCGCAAACCCATTTCCAATCGGTGCTCCGACATTCCGATTTTGCTCCCACGTCATCAATCCTCCACCCGAAGTGTGCCAGCCAGACCAGCAGTTATAGGGGCTTTTACCTGCTTTCCTCAACTAGTTAAGCAGAACGTTTAGACCGATTTCCTTCAGAGACTTGCTTGTTTGGTGCTACGTCGCTGTTACAACGGAACACGCGGAACATGATGGAACACCCGACCAGGACCTAAATTTCGAATCGTTCGATACCCTTGGAGATAATCTTCACCTTCAAAGAAAATCATTTTCTTTTCCTACATCACTAGAATTAAATATATTAACAATGCTTTAGCATAAATTACATTTGGTTTGACGTCTTCATACACTACTCAACCTAAATTTAAACTCAGTAAGAATTAAATTATATTCGTTTCTTTTTGCCACTAGGCGTAAATCTAGGTTAATATACACCACTAGTCGTAAAAGTAAATACAATTAGATTAAGCGAATAGAAAACATTTTTTTTTGGTTCCTCTATATAACACTCGGCGATTATTTAATCCCAAAAGGGAAATAATCGACGATAGATTAACTTCGGGTTTTTTCTCCTTTTTTTTTGTATTTTCCCATCTTATAAAATAAAACTTAACATTAATACGCGACTCAAAATTAATACAAAAGGGGGGTAATGATTTTTTTTCTTCTAAAGATTACTCTAGAGCTTCCCTAGTGTAGATACCTGGTCGCCGACAGCGCTGGCGGAGATTTATGGACCTCATACAGGGTAAGTAAACAATCTTAATCTAACTTTCGTATTAATAGTTAGCTTGGCTACGCGTCGTTTCAAACGTAATGGAAAGGCTTCCGATTAAATAAAATTTCAATAATTTTGTCGATACCTTCGTATTGAAACATAAGTAAACTTACTTAAGGTACAGTTTCTTTTGAATATTTGTAAATTCAAATCAATTGTCTTTATGAAAAGAAGAAAAAAAATGTTTTCTTTTGAGATTCGGCACTTAAGCCAACATAAGTAAACTTATTCAAGATAAAGTTTCTGCTTTGTAATTAAATAAATGATTAATTGCTATAAGTCGATAAATTTAATTTTTCATGAAAATTATGTAGCAAAACCTAAGGTAAATAAATTTTCATAAGTAAGGGTTACCTACGGTATTAGTATTAAAATTGTTATTGGATTAAATCAGGTTATATATATTTATATAGAATATTTTTCACATAAGCATGAGATTTAAGTCCGTCTTATCTCCCCTAAATGGGCTAATTAGATTTTTTTTTTACTGAAAATAAACAGAAATAAATTAGACCCAGTATTTTGAGTCCTAATTGAAATGAATTGTTGTAATTAATTTGGTTATTTGTTCCGACTCCAGTAAGGCATCCCAGATGGTGGTAGAGGTGCATTAAACGATTTTTTTTGGGGGTCCCAATGACAACGGGGACCCATAGAAGGGTGGGTTGAGAAAGGGGCGGTGCGCCTCTGAAAGGCGTGGCACTGGCTCCCACCCACATTCAAGCATTCCCTTATACTAGACAAGCTCGTCTTTTTTTTTGGTTGACCTAACTAGGTTGTGTTATATATGTTTTTTTTTTGGCTGGTCCAGCACGCGAAATTATTTATGATGATGGCGGAAGGTATGTGAGGACCAAGATCCCACCCCGGTTGCCGACGAGCACGGCCGTAATTAACGCGTGCGCCCGGTTCGATCATGCCTCCCCGTTGACTGGTGACCTCTCGTCAACAACAGACCAGATGTCCATTACAACTCCCATTAAACCACCAAACAATAAAATAATTGATCACATAAACTCGCAATAAACCACAAATTCGAATTGCAGAAAAACATTTGATATTGCAAAATTTAACTTGCCTTTATTGTTTGGTGGTTACTAGAACTGGAGATAAAAAAACCTAGAAATATAGGCCATAAAATATTAAAAATTAGTTTGATCTAATTAAATTACTTTCCAAAATTCAAAATAACAGCAGCCAAAATAACAACACGTTCACTTTTACCCAAATTTCTGCTCTGCTGTTTCCTCGTTTTTCATTTTGTGAGAATTTTTACAATATCAAAAAGTTCTGATTTATTTCGGTCTTTTTTGGCCATATTATCAAACAATAGAAGAACTGATTACCTAAACTCCCATTAAACCACCAAACAATAAAATAATTGATCACATAAACTCGCAATAAACCACAAATTCGAATTGCAGAAAAACATTTGAAATTGCAAAATTAAACTTGCCTTTATTGTTTGGTGGTTACTAGAACTGGAGATCAAAAAACCTAGAAATATAGGCCATAAAATATTAAAAATAAGTTTGGTCTAATTAAATTAATTTCCAAAATTCAAAATAACAGCAGCCAAAATAACAACACGTTCACTTTTACCCAAATTTCTGCTCTGCTGTTTCCTCGTTTTTCATTTTGTGAGAATTTTTACAATATCAAAAAGTTCTGATTTATTTCGGTCTTTTTTGGCCATATTATCAAACAATAGAAGAACTGATAACCTAAACTCCCATTAAACCACCAAACAATAAAATAATTGATCACATAAACTCGCAATAAACCACAAATTCGAATTGCAGAAAAACATTTGATATTGCAAAATTAGACTTGCCTTTATTGTTTGGTGGTTACTAGAAATGGAGATCAAAAAACCTAGAAATATAGGCCATAAAATATTAAAAATAAGTTGGGTCTAATTAAATTAATTTCCAAAATTCAAAATAACAGCAGCCAAAATAACAACATGTTCACTTTTACCCAAATTTCTGCTCTGCTGTTTCCTCGTTTTTCATTTTGTGAGAATTTTTACAATATCAAAAAGTTCTGATTTATTTCGGTCTTTTTTGGCCATATTATCAAACAATAGAAGAACTGATTACCTAAACTCCCATTAAACCACCAAACAATAAAAGAATTAATCACATCAACTCCCAATAAACCACAAAAAAAAACACAAACTTATGCACATACAATCGAATTTCAGAAAAACATTTCAAACATATTAATATAGGAATAAACCATTTGGAAAACTCAAGTTGTCAACTTTGGTATTACTGGAGCTGCAGTTCAAAAAGCCTAGAAATATAACCCAAATATAATTAAACATTTTTTATTGCAATTAAAAAAACTTCCAAAATAAATTGACTTACCATATCTATCATCTGATCTGCGATAAAAACGACAGCCAAAATAAGAACACGTTTTCTTTTACACAAATTTCGGCAAATTCATAAAAGTATTCTCTTTTTTGCATTACAGTTACACGGCAACTCTCACATCGCACAAAACAATCAATTTTAACAAATCTTTTTGATTTCAATAGGCCTTTTTGGCCATATTACCAAACAATAGAAGAATTGATTTCATAAACTCCTATTAAACCACAACAGCACAAATTTATACACATACAAACGAATTGCAGAAATTGTTACGCTATCTAATGAAAACTAAAACTCATCTTGTCACCTTTTGGTTTAACTGGAGCTGCCTTTCAAAAAGCCTATATATTTCTTTAAAATTTAACACACATATATTTAAATATTATTTTGGTCTAATTAAACAAATTTACAAAATAAATTTACATAACATATTTGACATCTGATTTAAGATGAAAATTACAGCCAAAATTAAAACACGTTTACTTAACGTACATTTCTGCGAATTCACAAAAGTATTCCCTTTTTTTTCATTGCATACACGGTAACTCTCACATTGCATATTAACAATCAACACAATCAATTGTGACAATTCATATTAATTATATTAAAACTCTCTGATTTAGTTTGGCCTTTTTCCGCTCTATTACCAAACAATAAAAGAATTGATCACATAAACTCGCAATAAACCACAAATTCGAATTGCAGAAAAACATTTGATATTGCAAAATTAAACCTGCCACTTTTGGAATTACTAGAACTGGAGATAAAAAAAACCTAGAAATATAGGCCATTAAATATTAAAAATTAGTTTGATCTAATTAAATTACTTTCCAAAATTCAAAATAACAGCAGCCAAAATAACAACACGTTCACTTTTACCCAAATTTCTGCTCTGCTGTTTCCTCGTTTTTCATTTTGTGAGAATTTTTACAATATCAAAAAGTTCTGATTTATTTCGGTCTTTTTTGGCCATATTATCAAACAATAGAAGAACTGATTACCTAAACTCCCATTAGACCACCATACAATAAAATAATTGATCACATAAACTCGCAATAAACCACAAATTCGAATTGCAGAAAAACATTTGATATTGCAAAATTAAACTTGCCTTTATTGTTTGGTGGTTACTAGAACTGGAGATCAAAAAACCTAGAAACATAGACCATAAAATATTAAAAATAAGTTTGGTCTAATTAAATTAATTTCCAAAATTCAAAATAACAGCAGCCAAAATAACAACACGTTCACTTTTACCCAAATTTCTGCTCTGCTGTTTCCTCGTTTTTCATTTTGTGAGAATTTTTACAATATCAAAAAGTTCTGATTTATTTCGGTCTTTTGTGGCCATATTATCAAACAATAGAAGAACTGATTACCTAAACTCCCATTAAACCACCAAACAATAAAATAATTGATCACATAAACTCACAATAAACCACAAATTCGAATTGCAGAAAAACATTTGATATTGCAAAATTAAACTTGCCTTTATTGTTTGGTGGTTACTAGAACTGGATATCAAAAAACCTAGAAATATAGGCCATAAAATATTAAAAATAAGTTTGGTCTAATTAAATTAATTTCCAAAATTCAAAATAACTGCAGCCAAAATAACAACACGTTCACTTTTACCCAAATTTCTGCTCTGCTGTTTCCTCGTTTTTCTTTTTGTGAGAATTTTTACAATATCAAAAAGTTCTGATTT
Organism: Nephrocerus scutellatus; assembly: GCA_947095585.1. Classification (NCBI taxonomy): domain Eukaryota; kingdom Metazoa; phylum Arthropoda; class Insecta; order Diptera; family Pipunculidae; genus Nephrocerus; species Nephrocerus scutellatus. Next base: position 70,808,319 of record OX352761.1, on the reverse strand, counting down.
ATTTCGAAATTTTTTGGCCATATTATCAAACAATAGAAGAACTGATTACCTAAACTCCCATTAAACCACCAAACAATAAAAGAATTAATCACATCAACTCCCAATAAACCACAAAAAAAACACAAACTTATGCACATACAATCGAATTTCAGAAAAACATTTCAAACATATTAATATAGGAATAAACCATTTGGAAAACTCAAGTTGTCAACTTTGGTATTACTGGAGCTGCAGTTCAAAAAGCCTAGAAATATAACCCAAATATAATTAAACATTTTTTATTGCAATTAAAAAAACTTCCAAAATAAATTGACTTACCATATCTATCATCTGATCTGCGATAAAAACGACAGCCAAAATAAGAACACGTTTTCTTTTACACAAATTTCTGCAAATTCATAAAAGTATTCTCTTTTTGCATTACATTTACACGGCAACTCTCACATCGCACAAAACAATCAATTTTAACAAATCTTTTTGATTTCAATAGGCCTTTTTGGCCATATTACCAAACAATAGAAGAATTGATTTCATAAACTCCTATTAAACCACAACAGCACAAATTTATACACATACAAACGAATTGCAGAAATTGTTACGCTATCTAATGCAAACTAAAACTCATCTTGTCACCTTTTGGTTTAACTGGAGCTGCCTTTCAAAAAGCCTATATATTTCTTTAAAATTTAACACACATATATTTAAATATTATTTTGGTCTAATTAAACAAATTTACAAAATAAATTTACATAACATATTTGACATCTGATTTAAGATGAAAATTACAACCAAAATTAAAACACGTTTACTTAACGTACATTTCTGCGAATTCTCAAAAGTATTCCCTTTTTTTCATTGCATACACGGTAACTCTCACATTGCATATTAACAATCAACACAATCAATTGTGACAATTCATATTAATTATATTAAAACTCTCTGATTTAGTTTGGCCTTTTTCCGCTCTATTACCAAACAATAAAAGAATTGATCACATAAACTCGCAATAAACCACAAATTCGAATTGCAGAAAAACATTTGATATTGCAAAATTAAACTTGCCACTTTTGGAATTACTAGAACTGGAGATAAAAAAACCTAGAAATATAGGCCATAAAATATTAAAAATTAGTTTGATCTAATTAAATTACTTTCCAAAATTCAAAATAACAACACGTTCACTTTTACCCAAATTTCTGCTCTGCTGTTTCCTCGTTTTTCATTTTGTGAGCATTTTTACAATATCAAAAAGTTCTGATTTATTTCGGTCTTTTTTGGCCATATTATCAAACAATAGAAGAACTGATTACCTAAACTCCCATTAAACCACCAAACAATAAAATAATTGATCACATAAACTCGCAATAAACCACAAATTCGAATTGCAGAAAAACATTTGATATTGCAAAATTAAACTTGCCTTTATTGTTTGGTGGTTACTAGAACTGGAGATCAAAAAACCTAGAAATATAGACCATAAAATATTAAAAATTAGTTTGGTCTAATTAAATTAATTTCCAAAATTCAAAATAACAGCAACAAAAATAACAACACGTTCACTTTATTGTTTGGTGGTTACCAGAACTGGAGATCCAAAAACCTAGAAATATAGGCCATAAAATATTAAAAATTAGTTTGGTCTAATTAATTTAATTTCCCAAATTCAAAATAACAGCAGCCAAAATAACAACACGTTCACTTTTACCCAAATTTCTGCTCTGCTGTTTCCTCGTTTTTCATTTTGTGAGAATTTTTACAATATCAAAAAGTTCTGATTTATTTCGGTCTTTTTTTGGCCATATTATCAAACAATAGAAGAACTGATTACCTAAACTCCCATTAAACCACCAAACAATAAAATAATTGATCACATAAACTCGCAATAAACCACAAATTCGAATTGCAGAAAAACATTTGATATTGCAAAATTAAACTTGCCTTTATTGTTTGGTGGTTACCAGAACTGGAGATCAAAAAACCTAGAAATATAGGCCATAAAATATTAAAACTTAGTTTGGTCTAATTAAATTAATTTCCAAAATTCAAAATAACAGCAGCCAAAATAACAACACGTTCACTTTTACCCAAATTTCTGCTCTGCTGTTTCCTCGTTTTTCATTTTGTGAGAATTTTTACAATATCAAAAAGTTCTGATTTATTTCGGTCTTTTTTGGCCATATTATCAAACAATAGAAGAACTGATTACCTAAACTCCCATTAAACCACCAAACAATAAAATAATTGATCACATAAACTCGCAATAAACCACAAATTCGAATTGCAGAAAAACATTTGATATTGCAAAATTAAACTTGCCACTTTTGGAATTACTAGAACTGGAGATCAAAAAACCTAGAAATATAGGCCATAAAATATTAAAAATTAGTTGGATCTAATTAAATTACTTTCCAAATTTCAAAATAACAGCAGCAAAAATAACAACACGTTCACTTTTACCCAAATTTCTGCTCTGCTGTTTCCTCGTTTTTCATTTTGTGAGAATTTTTACAATATTAAAAAGTTCTGATTCTGATCTGATAAAATAATTGATCACATAAACTCGCAATAAGCCACAAAATTCGAATTGCAGAAAAATATTTGATATTGCAAAATTAAACTTGCCTTTATTGTTTGGTGGTTACTAGAACTGGAGATCCAAAAACCTAGAAATATAGGTCATAAAATATTAAAAATAAGTTTGTTCTAATTAAATTAATTTCCAAAATTCAAAATAAGAGCAGCCAAAATAACAACACGTTCACTTTTACCCAAATTTCTGCTCTGCTGTTTTCTCGTTTTTCATTTTGTGAGAATTTTTACAATATCAAAAAGTTCTGATTTATTTCGGTCTTTTTTGGCCATATTATCAAACAATAGAAGAACTGATTACCTAAACTCCCATTAAACCACCAAACAATAAAATAATTGATCACATAAACTCGCAATAAACCACAAATTCGAATTGCAGAAAAACATTTGATATTGCAAAATTAAACTTGCCTTTATTGTTTGGTGGTTACTAGAACTGGAGATCAAAAAACCTAGAAATATAGACCATAAAATATTAAAAATTAGTTTGGTCTAATTAAATTAATTTCCAAAATTCAAAATAACAGCAGCCAAAATAACAACACGTTCACTTTTACCCAAATTTCTGCTCTGCTGTTTCCTCGTTTTTCATTTTGTGAGAATTTTTACAATATCAAAAAGTTCTTATTTATTTCGGTCTTTTTTGGACATATTATCAAACAATAGAAGAACTGATTACCTAAACTCCCATTAAAACACCAAACAATAAAATAATTAATCACATCAACTCCCAATAAACCACAAAAAAAAAACACAAACTTATGCACATACAATCGAATGTCAGAAAAACATTTCAAACATATTAATATAGGAATAAACCATTTGGAAAACTCAAGTTGTCAACTTTGGTATTACTGGAGCTGCAGTTCAAAAAGCCTAGAAATGTAACCCAAATATAATTAAACATTTTTTATTGCAATTAAAAAAACTTCCAAAATAAATTGACTTACCATATCTATCATCTGATCTGCGATAAAAACGACAGCCAAAATAAGAACACGTTTTCTTTTACACAAATTTCTGCAAATTCATAAAAGTATTCTCTTTTTTGCATTACATTTACACGGCAACTCTCACATCGCACAAAACAATCAAATTTAACAAATCTTTTTGATTTCAATAGGCCTTTTTGGCCATATTACCAAACAATAGAAGAATTGATTTCATAAACTCCTATTAAACCACAACAGCACAAATTTATACACATACAAACGAATTGCAGAAATTGTTACGCTATCTAATGCAAACTAAAACTCATCTTGTCACCTTTTGGTTTAACTGGAGCTGCCTTTCAAAAAGCCTATATATTTCTTTAAAATTTAACACACATATATTTAAATATTATTTTGGTCTAATTAAACAAATTTACAAAATAAATTTACATAACATATTTGACATCTGATTTAAGATGAAAATTACAGCCAAAATTAAAACACGTTTACTTAACGTACATTTCTGCGAATTCACAAAAGAATTCCCTTTTTTTCATTGCATACACGGTAACTCTCACATTGCATATTAACAATCAACACAATCAATTGTGACAATTCATATTAATTATATTAAAACTCTCTGATTTAGTTGGCCTTTTTCCGCTCTATTACCAAACAATAAAAGAATTGATCACATAAACTCGCAATAAACCACAAATTCGAATTGCAGAAAAACATTTGATATTGCAAAATTAAACTTGCCACTTTTGGAATTACTAGAACTGGAGATAAAAAAACCTAGAAATATAGGCCATAAAATATTAAAAATTAGTTTGATCTAATTAAATTACTTTCCAAAATTCAAAATAACAGCAGCCAAAATAACAACACGTTCACTTTTACCCAAATTTCTGCTCTGCTGTTTCCTCGTTTTTCATTTTGTGAGAATTTTTACAATATCAAAAAGTTCTGATTTATTTCGGTCTTTTTTGGCCATATTATCAAACAATAGAAGAACTGATTACCTAAACTCCCATTAAACCACCAAACAATAAAATAATTGATCACATAAACTCGCAATAAACCACAAATTCGAATTGCAGAAAAACATTTGATATTGCAAAATTAAACTTGCCACTTTTGGAATTACTAGAACTGGAGATCAAAAAACCTAGAAATATAGGCCATAAAATATTAAAAATTAGTTGGATCTAATTAAATTACTTTCCAAATTTCAAAATAACAGCAGCAAAAATAACAACACGTTCACTTTTACCCAAATTTCTGCTCTGCTGTTTCCTCGTTTTTCATTTTGTGAGAATTTTTACAATATTAAAAAGTTCTGATTCTGATCTGATAAAATAATTGATCACATAAACTCGCAATAAGCCACAAAATTCGAATTGCAGAAAAATATTTGATATTGCAAAATTAAACTTGCCTTTATTGTTTGGTGGTTACTAGAACTGGAGATCCAAAAACCTAGAAATATAGGTCATAAAATATTAAAAATAAGTTTGTTCTAATTAAATTAATTTCCAAAATTCAAAATAAGAGCAGCCAAAATAACAACACGTTCACTTTTACCCAAATTTCTGCTCTGCTGTTTTCTCGTTTTTCATTTTGTGAGAATTTTTACAATATCAAAAAGTTCTGATTTATTTCGGTCTTTTTTGGCCATATTATCAAACAATAGAAGAACTGATTACCTAAACTCCCATTAAACCACCAAACAATAAAATAATTGATCACATAAACTCGCAATAAACCACAAATTCGAATTGCAGAAAAACATTTGATATTGCAAAATTAAACTTGCCTTTATTGTTTGGTGGTTACTAGAACTGGAGATCAAAAAACCTAGAAATATAGACCATAAAATATTAAAAATTAGTTTGGTCTAATTAAATTAATTTCCAAAATTCAAAATAACAGCAGCCAAAATAACAACACGTTCACTTTTACCCAAATTTCTGCTCTGCTGTTTCCTCGTTTTTCATTTTGTGAGAATTTTTACAATATCAAAAAGTTCTTATTTATTTCGGTCTTTTTTGGACATATTATCAAACAATAGAAGAACTGATTACCTAAACTCCCATTAAAACACCAAACAATAAAATAATTAATCACATCAACTCCCAATAAACCACAAAAAAAAAACACAAACTTATGCACATACAATCGAATGTCAGAAAAACATTTCAAACATATTAATATAGGAATAAACCATTTGGAAAACTCAAGTTGTCAACTTTGGTATTACTGGAGCTGCAGTTCAAAAAGCCTAGAAATGTAACCCAAATATAATTAAACATTTTTTATTGCAATTAAAAAAACTTCCAAAATAAATTGACTTACCATATCTATCATCTGATCTGCGATAAAAACGACAGCCAAAATAAGAACACGTTTTCTTTTACACAAATTTCTGCAAATTCATAAAAGTATTCTCTTTTTTGCATTACATTTACACGGCAACTCTCACATCGCACAAAACAATCAAATTTAACAAATCTTTTTGATTTCAATAGGCCTTTTTGGCCATATTACCAAACAATAGAAGAATTGATTTCATAAACTCCTATTAAACCACAACAGCACAAATTTATACACATACAAACGAATTGCAGAAATTGTTACGCTATCTAATGCAAACTAAAACTCATCTTGTCACCTTTTGGTTTAACTGGAGCTGCCTTTCAAAAAGCCTATATATTTCTTTAAAATTTAACACACATATATTTAAATATTATTTTGGTCTAATTAAACAAATTTACAAAATAAATTTACATAACATATTTGACATCTGATTTAAGATGAAAATTACAGCCAAAATTAAAACACGTTTACTTAACGTACATTTCTGCGAATTCACAAAAGAATTCCCTTTTTTTCATTGCATACACGGTAACTCTCACATTGCATATTAACAATCAACACAATCAATTGTGACAATTCATATTAATTATATTAAAACTCTCTGATTTAGTTTGGCCTTTTTCCGCTCTATTACCAAACAATAAAAGAATTGATCACATAAACTCGCAATAAACCACAAATTCGAATTGCAGAAAAACATTTGATATTGCAAAATTAAACTTGCCACTTTTGGAATTACTAGAACTGGAGATAAAAAAACCTAGAAATATAGGCCATAAAATATTAAAAATTAGTTTGATCTAATTAAATTACTTTCCAAAATTCAAAATAACAGCAGCCAAAATAACAACACGTTCACTTTTACCCAAATTTCTGCTCTGCTGTTTCCTCGTTTTTCATTTTGTGAGAATTTTTACAATATCAAAAAGTTCTGATTTATTTCGGTCTTTTTTGGCCATATTATCAAACAATAGAAGAACTGATTACCTAAACTCCCATTAAACCACCAAACAATAAAATAATTGATCACATAAACTCGCAATAAACCACAAATTCGAATTGCAGAAAAACATTTGATATTGCAAAATTAAACTTGCCTTTATTGTTTGGTGGTTACTAGAACTGGAGATCAAAAAACCTAGAAATATAGACCATAAAATATTAAAAATTAGTTTGGTCTAATTAAATTAATTTCCAAAATTCAAAATAACAGCAACAAAAATAACAACACGTTCACTTTATTGTTTGGTGGTTACCAGAACTGGATATCCAAAAACCTAGAAATATAGGCCATAAAATATTAAAAATTAGTTTGGTCTAATTAAATTAATTTCCCAAATTCAAAATAACAGCAGCCAAAATAACAACACGTTCACTTTTACCCAAATTTCTGCTCTGCTGTTTCCTCGTTTTTCATTTTGTGAGAATTTTTACAATATCAAAAAGTTCTGATTTATTTCGGTCTTTTTTTGGCCATATTATCAAACAATAGAAGAACTGATTACCTAAACTCCCATTAAACCACCAAACAATAAAATAATTGATCACATAAACTCGCAATAAACCACAAATTCGAATTGCAGAAAAACATTTGATATTGCAAAATTAAACTTGCCTTTATTGTTTGGTGGTTACCAGAACTGGAGATCAAAAAACCTAGAAATATAGGCCATAAAATATTAAAAATTAGTTTGGTCTAATTAAATTAATTTCCAAAATTCAAAATAACAGCAGCCAAAATAACAACACGTTCACTTTAACCCAAATTTCTGCTCTGCTGTTTCCTCGTTTTTCATTTTGTGAGAATTTTTACAATATCAAAAAGTTCTGATTTATTTCGGTCTTTTTTTGGCCATATTATCAAACAATAGAAGAACTGATTACCTAAACTCCCATTAAACCACCAAACAATAAAATAATTGATCACATAAACTCGCAATAAACCACAAATTCGAATTGCAGAAAAACATTTGATATTGCAAAATTAAACTTGCCACTTTTGGAATTACTAGAACTGGAGATCAAAAAACCTAGAAATATAGGCCATAAAATATTAAAAATTAGTTGGATCTAATTAAATTACTTTCCAAATTTCAAAATAACAGCAGCAAAAATAACAACACGTTCACTTTTACCCAAATTTCTGCTCTGCTGTTTCCTCGTTTTTCATTTTGTGAGAATTTTTACAATATCAAAAAGTTCTGATTTATTTCGGTCTTTTTTGGCCATATTATCAAACAATAGAAGAACTGATTACCTAAACTCCCATTAAACCACCAAACAATAAAATAATTGATCACATAAACTCGCAATAAACCACAAATTCGAATTGCAGAAAAACATTTGATATTGCAAAATTAAACTTGCCACTTTTGGAATTACTAGAACTGGAGATCAAAAAACCTAGAAATATAGGCCATAAAATATTAAAAATTAGTTGGATCTAATTAAATTACTTTCCAAATTTCAAAATAACAGCAGCAAAAATAACAACACGTTCACTTTTACCCAAATTTCTGCTCTGCTGTTTCCTCGTTTTTCATTTTGTGAGAATTTTTACAATATTAAAAAGTTCTGATTCTGATCTGATAAAATAATTGATCACATAAACTCGCAATAAGCCACAAAATTCGAATTGCAGAAAAATATTTGATATTGCAAAATTAAACTTGCCTTTATTGTTTGGTGGTTACTAGAACTGGAGATCAAAAAACCTAGAAATATAGACCATAAAATATTAAAAATAAGTTTGTTCTAATTAAATTAATTTCCAAAATTCAAAATAAGAGCAGCCAAAATAACAACACGTTCACTTTTACCCAAATTTCTGCTCTGCTGTTTTCTCGTTTTTCATTTTGTGAGAATTTTTACAATATCAAAAAGTTCTGATTTATTTCGGTCTTTTTTGGCCATATTATCAAACAATAGAAGAACTGATTACCTAAACTCCCATTAAACCACCAAACAATAAAATAATTAATCACATCAACTCCCAATAAACCACAAAAAAAACACAAACTTATGCACATACAATCGAATGTCAGAAAAACATTTCAAACATATTAATATAGGAATAAACCATTTGGAAAACTCAAGTTGTCAACTTTGGTATTACTGGAGCTGCAGTTCAAAAAGCCTAGAAATGTAACCCAAATATAATTAAACATTTTTTATTGCAATTAAAAAAACTTCCAAAATAAATTGACTTACCATATCTATCATCTGATCTGCGATAAAAACGACAGCCAAAATAAGAACACGTTTTCTTTTACACAAATTTCTGCAAATTCATAAAAGTATTCTCTTTTTTGCATTACATTTACACGGCAACTCTCACATCGCACAAAACAATCAAATTTAACAAATCTTTTTGATTTCAATAGGCCTTTTTGGCCATATTACCAAACAATAGAAGAATTGATTTCATAAACTCCTATTAAACCACAACAGCACAAATTTATACACATACAAACGAATTGCAGAAATTGTTACGCTATCTAATGCAAACTAAAACTCATCTTGTCACCTTTTGGTTTAACTGGAGCTGCCTTTCAAAAAGCCTATATATTTCTTTAAAATTTAACACACATATATTTAAATATTATTTTGGTCTAATTAAACAAATTTACAAAATAAATTTACATAACATATTTGACATCTGATTTAAGATGAAAATTACAGCCAAAATTAAAACACGTTTACTTAACGTACATTTCTGCGAATTCACAAAAGAATTCCCTTTTTTTCATTGCATACACGGTAACTCTCACATTGCATATTAACAATCAACACAATCAATTGTGACAATTCATATTAATTATATTAAAACTCTCTGATTTAGTTTGGCCTTTTTCCGCTCTATTACCAAACAATAAAAGAATTGATCACATAAACTCGCAATAAACCACAAATTCGAATTGCAGAAAAACATTTGATATTGCAAAATTAAACTTGCCACTTTTGGAATTACTAGAACTGGAGATAAAAAAACCTAGAAATATAGGCCATAAAATATTAAAAATTAGTTTGATCTAATTAAATTACTTTCCAAAATTCAAAATAACAGCAGCCAAAATAACAACACGTTCACTTTTACCCAAATTTCTGCTCTGCTGTTTCCTCGTTTTTCATTTTGTGAGAATTTTTACAATATCAAAAAGTTCTGATTTATTTCGGTCTTTTTTGGCCATATTATCAAACAATAGAAGAACTGATTACCTAAACTCCCATTAAACCACCAAACAATAAAATAATTGATCACATAAACTCGCAATAAACCACAAATTCGAATTGCAGAAAAACATTTGATATTGCAAAATTAAACTTGCCTTTATTGTTTGGTGGTTACTAGAACTGGAGATCAAAAAACCTAGAAATATAGACCATAAAATATTAAAAATTAGTTTGGTCTAATTAAATTAATTTCCAAAATTCAAAATAACAGCAACAAAAATAACAACACGTTCACTTTATTGTTTGGTGGTTACCAGAACTGGATATCCAAAAACCTAGAAATATAGGCCATAAAATATTAAAAATTAGTTTGGTCTAATTAAATTAATTTCCCAAATTCAAAATAACAGCAGCCAAAATAACAACACGTTCACTTTTACCCAAATTTCTGCTCTGCTGTTTCCTCGTTTTTCATTTTGTGAGAATTTTTACAATATCAAAAAGTTCTGATTTATTTCGGTCTTTTTTTGGCCATATTATCAAACAATAGAAGAACTGATTACCTAAACTCCCATTAAACCACCAAACAATAAAATAATTGATCACATAAACTCGCAATAAACCACAAATTCGAATTGCAGAAAAACATTTGATATTGCAAAATTAAACTTGCCTTTATTGTTTGGTGGTTACCAGAACTGGAGATCAAAAAACCTAGAAATATAGGCCATAAAATATTAAAAATTAGTTTGGTCTAATTAAATTAATTTCCAAAATTCAAAATAACAGCAGCCAAAATAACAACACGTTCACTTTAACCCAAATTTCTGCTCTGCTGTTTCCTCGTTTTTCATTTTGTGAGAATTTTTACAATATCAAAAAGTTCTGATTTATTTCGGTCTTTTTTTGGCCATATTATCAAACAATAGAAGAACTGATTACCTAAACTCCCATTAAACCACCAAACAATAAAATAATTGATCACATAAACTCGCAATAAACCACAAATTCGAATTGCAGAAAAACATTTGATATTGCAAAATTAAACTTGCCACTTTTGGAATTACTAGAACTGGAGATCAAAAAACCTAGAAATATAGGCCATAAAATATTAAAAATTAGTTGGATCTAATTAAATTACTTTCCAAATTTCAAAATAACAGCAGCAAAAATAACAACACGTTCACTTTTACCCAAATTTCTGCTCTGCTGTTCCTCGTTTTTCATTTTGTGAGAATTTTTACAATATTAAAAAGTTCTGATTCTGATCTGATAAAATAATTGATCACATAAACTCGCAATAAGCCACAAAATTCGAATTGCAGAAAAATATTTGATATTGCAAAATTAAACTTGCCTTTATTGTTTGGTGGTTACTAGAACTGGAGATCAAAAAACCTAGAAATATAGGCCATAAAATATTAAAAATAAGTTTGTTCTTATTAAATTAATTTCCAAAATTCAAAATAACAGCAGCCAAAATAACAACACGTTCACTTTTACCCAAATTTCTGCTCTGCTGTTTCCTCGTTTTTCATTTTGTGAGAATTTTTACAATATCAAAAAGTTCTGATTTATTTCGGTCTTTTTTGGCCATATTATCAAACAATAGAAGAACTGATTACCTAAACTCCCATTAAACCACCAAACAATAAAAGAATTAATCACATCAACTCCCAATAAACCACAAAAAAAACACAAACTTATGCACATACAATCGAATGTCAGAAAAACATTTCAAACATATTAATATAGGAATAAACCATTTGGAAAACTCAAGTTGTCAACTTTGGTATTACTGGAGCTGCAGTTCAAAAAGCCTAGAAATGTAACCCAAATATAATTAAACATTTTTTATTGCAATTAAAAAAACTTCCAAAATAAATTGACTTACCATATCTATCATCTGATCTGCGATAAAAACGACAGCCAAAATAAGAACACGTTTTCTTTTACACAAATTTCTGCAAATTCATAAAAGTATTCTCTTTTTTGCATTACATTTACACGGCAACTCTCACATCGCACAAAACAATCAATTTTAACAAATCTTTTTGATTTCAATAGGCCTTTTTGGCCATATTACCAAACAATAGAAGAATTGATTTCATAAACTCCTATTAAACCACAACAGCACAAATTTATACACATACAAACGAATTGCAGAAATTGTTACGCTATCTAATGCAAACTAAAACTCATCTTGTCACCTTTTGGTTTAACTGGAGCTGCCTTTCAAAAAGCCTATATATTTCTTTAAAATTTAACACACATATATTTAAATATTATTTTGGTCTAATTAAACAAATTTACAAAATAAATTTACATAACATATTTGACATCTGATTTAAGATGAAAATTACAGCCAAAATTAAAACACGTTTACTTAACAAACATTTCTGCGAATTCACAAAAGTATTCCCTTTTTTTTCATTGCATACACGGTAACTCTCACATTGCATATTAACAATCTACACAATCAATTGTGACAATTCATATTAATTATATTAAAACTCTCTGATTTAGTTTGGCCTTTTTCCGCTCTATTACCAAACAATAAAAGAATTGATCACATAAACTCGCAATAAACCACAAATTCGAATTGCAGAAAAACATTTGATATTGCAAAATTAAACTTGCCACTTTTGGAATTACTAGAACTGGAGATAAAAAAACCTAGAAATATAGGCCATAAAATATTAAAAATTAGTTTGATCTAATTAAATTACTTTCCAAAATTCAAAATAACAGCAGCCAAAATAACAACACGTTCACTTTTACCCAAATTTCTGCTCTGCTGTTTCCTCGTTTTTCATTTTGTGAGAATTTTTACAATATCAAAAAGTTCTGATTTATTTCGGTCTTTTTTGGCCATATTATTAAACAATAGAAGAACTGATTACCTAAACTCCCATTAAACCACCAAACAATAAAATAATTGATCACATAAACTCGCAATAAACCACAAATTCGAATTGCAGAAAAACATTTGATATTGCAAAATTAAACTTGCCTTTATTGTTTGGTGGTTACTAGAACTGGAGATCAAAAAACCTAGAAATATAGACCATAAAATATTAAAAATTAGTTTGGTCTAATTAAATTAATTTCCAAAATTCAAAATAACAGCAGCAAAAATAACAACACGTTCACTTTATTGTTTGGTGGTTACCAGAACTGGAGATCCAAAAACCTAGAAATATAGGCCATAAAATATTAAAAATTAGTTTGGTCTAATTAAATTAATTTCCAAAATTCAAAATAACAGCAGCCAAAAAAACAACACGTTCACTTTTACCCAAATTTCTGCTCTGCTGTTTCCTCGTTTTTCATTTTGTGAGAATTTTTACAATATCAAAAAGTTCTGATTTATTTCGGTCTTTTTTTGGCCATATTATCAAACAATAGAAGAACTGATTACCTAAACTCCCATTAAACCACCAAACAATAAAATAATTGATCACATAAACTCGCAATAAACCACAAATTCGAATTGCAGAAAAACATTTGATATTGCAAAATTAAACTTGCCTTTATTGTTTGGTGGTTACCAGAACTGGAGATCAAAAAACCTAGAAATATAGGCCATAAAATATTAAAAATTAGTTTGGTCTAATTAAATTAATTTCCAAAATTCAAAATAACAGCAGCCAAAATAACAACACGTTCACTTTTACCCAAATTTCTGCTCTGCTGTTTCCTCGTTTTTCATTTTGTGAGAATTTTTACAATATCAAAAAGTTCTGATTTATTTCGGTCTTTTTTGGCCATATTATCAAACAATAGAAGAACTGATTACCTAAACTCCCATTAAACCACCAAACAATAAAATAATTGATCACATAAACTCGCAATAAACCACAAATTCGAATTGCAGAAAAACATTTGATATTGCAAAATTAAACTTGCCACTTTTGGAATTACTAGAACTGGAGATCAAAAAACCTAGAAATATAGGCCATAAAATATTAAAAATTAGTTGGATCTAATTAAATTACTTTCCAAATTTCAAAATAACAGCAGCAAAAATAACAACACGTTCACTTTTACCCAAATTTCTGCTCTGCTGTTCCTCGTTTTTCATTTTGTGAGAATTTTTACAATATTAAAAAGTTCTGATTCTGATCTGATAAAATAATTGATCACATAAACTCGCAATAAGCCACAAAATTCGAATTGCAGAAAAATATTTGATATTGCAAAATTAAACTTGCCTTTATTGTTTGGTGGTTACTAGAACTGGAGATCAAAAAACCTAGAAATATAGGCCATAAAATATTAAAAATAAGTTTGTTCTTATTAAATTAATTTCCAAAATTCAAAATAACAGCAGCCAAAATAACAACACGTTCACTTTTACCCAAATTTCTGCTCTGCTGTTTCCTCGTTTTTCATTTTGTGAGAATTTTTACAATATCAAAAAGTTCTGATTTATTTCGGTCTTTTTTGGCCATATTATCAAACAATAGAAGAACTGATTACCTAAACTCCCATTAAACCACCAAACAATAAAAGAATTAATCACATCAACTCCCAATAAACCACAAAAAAACACAAACTTATGCACATACAATCGAATGTCAGAAAAACATTTCAAACATATTAATATAGGAATAAACCATTTGGAAAACTCAAGTTGTCAACTTTGGTATTACTGGAGCTGCAGTTCAAAAAGCCTAGAAATGTAACCCAAATATAATTAAACATTTTTTATTGCAATTAAAAAAACTTCCAAAATAAATTGACTTACCATATCTATCATCTGATCTGCGATAAAAACGACAGCCAAAATAAGAACACGTTTTCTTTTACACAAATTTCTGCAAATTCATAAAAGTATTCTCTTTTTTGCATTACATTTACACGGCAACTCTCACATCGCACAAAACAATCAATTTTAACAAATCTTTTTGATTTCAATAGGCCTTTTTGGCCATATTACCAAACAATAGAAGAATTGATTTCATAAACTCCTATTAAACCACAACAGCACAAATTTATACACATACAAACGAATTGCAGAAATTGTTACGCTATCTAATGCAAACTAAAACTCATCTTGTCACCTTTTGGTTTAACTGGAGCTGCCTTTCAAAAAGCCTATATATTTCTTTAAAATTTAACACACATATATTTAAATATTATTTTGGTCTAATTAAACACGTTTCAAACACGTGATCAAAAAACCTAGAAATATAGGCCATAAAATATTAAAAATTAGTTTGGTCTAATTAAATTAATTTCCAAAATTCAAAATAACAGCAGCCAAAATAACAACACGTTCACTTTTACCCAAATTTCTGCTCTGCTGTTTCCTCGTTTTTCATTTTGTGAGAATTTTTACAATATCATAAAGTTCTGATTTATTTCGGTCTTTTTTGGCCATATTATCAAACAATAGAAGAACTGATTACCTAAACTCCCATTAAACCACCAAACAATAAAATAATTGATCACATAAACTCGCAATAAACCACAAATTCGAATTGCAGAAAAACATTTGATATTGCAAAATTAAACTTGCCTTTATTGTTTGGTGGTTACCAGAACTGGTGATCAAAAAACCTAGAAATATAGGCCATAAAATATTAAAAATTAGTTTGGTCTAATTAAATTAATTTCCGAAATTCAAAATAACAGCAGCCAAAATAACAACACGTTCACTTTTACCCAAATTTCTGCTCTGCTGTTTCCTCGTTTTTCATTTTGTGAGAATTTTTACAATATCAAAAAGTTCTGATTTATTTCGGTCTTTTTTGGCCATATTATCAAACAATAGAAGAACTGATTACCTAAACTCCCATTAAACCACCAAACAATAAAATAATTGATCACATAAACTCGCAATAAACCACAAATTCGAATTGCAGAAAAACATTTGATATTGCAAAATTAAACTTGCCTTTATTGTTTGGTGGTTACCAGAACTGGAGATCAAAAAACCTAGAAATATAGGCCATAATATATTAAAAATTAGTTTGGTCTAATTAAATTAATTTCCAAAATTCAAAATAACAGCAGCCAAAATAACAACACGTTCACTTTTACCCAAATTTCTGCTCTGCTGTTTCCTCGTTTTTCATTTTGTGAGAATTTTTACAATATCAAAAAGTTCTGATTTATTTCGGTCCTTTTTGGCCATATTATCAAACAATAGAAGAACTGATTACCTAAACTCCCATTAAACCACCAAACAATAAAATAATTGATCACATAAACTCGCAATAAACCACAAATTCGAATTGCAGAAAAACATTTGATATTGCAAAATTAAACTTGACACTTTTGGAATTACTAGAACTGGAGATCAAAAAACCTAGAAATATAGGCCATAAAATATTAAAAATTAGTTGGATCTAATTAAATTACTTTCCGAAATTCAAAATAACAGCAGCAAAAATAACAACACGTTCACTTTTACCCAAATTTCTGCTCTGCTGTTTCCTCGTTTTTCATTTTGTGTGAATTTTTACAATATTAAAAAGTTCTGATTTATTTCGGTCTTTTTTGGCCATATTATCAAACAATAGAAGAACTGATTACCTAAACTCCCATTAAACCACCAAACAATAAAATAATTGATCACATAAACTCGCAATAAGCCACAAATTCGAATTGCAGAAAAATATTTGATATTGCCAAATTAAACTTGCCTTTATTGTTTGGTGGTTACTAGAACTGGAGATCAAAAAACCTAGAAATATAGGCCATAAAATATTAAAAATAAGTTTGTTCTAATTAAATTAATTTCCAAAATTCAAAATAAGAGCAGCCAAAATAACAACACGTTCACTTTTACCTAAATTTCTGCTCTGCTGTTTCGTCGTTTTTCATTTTGTGAGAATTTTTACAATATCAAAAAGTTCTGATTTATTACCTAAACTCCCATTAAACCACCAAACAATAAAATAATTAATCACATCAACTCCCAATAAACCACAAAAAAAACACAAACTTATGCACATACAATCGAATGCCAGAAAAACATTTCAAACATATTAATATAGGAATAAACCATTTGGAAAACTCAAGTTGTCAACTTTGGTATTACTGGAGCTGCAGTTCAAAAAGCCTACCTGTTTCCTCGTTTTTCATTTTGTGAGAATTTTTACAATATCAAAAAGTTCTGATTTATTTCGGTCTTTTTTGGCCATATTATCAAACAATAGAAGAACTGATTACCTAAACTCCCATTAAACCACCAAACAATAAAAGAATTAATCACATCAACTCCCAATAAACCACAAAAAAAACACAAACTTATGCACATACAATCGAATGTCAGAAAAACATTTCAAACATATTAATATAGGAATAAACCATTTGGAAAACTCAAGTTGTCAACTTTGGTATTACTGGAGCTGCAGTTCAAAAAGCCTAGAAATGTAACCCAAATATAATTAAACATTTTTTATTGCAATTAAAAAAACTTCCAAAATAAATTGACTTACCATATCTATCATCTGATCTGCGATAAAAACGACAGCCAAAATAAGAACACGTTTTCTTTTACACAAATTTCTGCAAATTCATAAAAGTATTCTCTTTTTTGCATTACATTTACACGGCAACTCTCACATCGCACAAAACAATCAATTTTAACAAATCTTTTTGATTTCAATAGGCCTTTTTGGCCATATTACCAAACAATAGAAGAATTGATTTCATAAACTCCTATTAAACCACACCAGCACAAATTTATACACATACAAACGAATTGCAGAAATTGTTACGCTATCTAATGCAAACTAAAACTCATCTTGTCACCTTTTGGTTTAACTGGAGCTGCCTTTCAAAAAGCCTATATATTTCTTTAAAATTTAACACACATATATTTAAATATTATTTTGGTCTAATTAAACAAATTTACAAAATAAATTTACATAACATATTTGACATCTGATTTAAGATGAAAATTACAGCCAAAATTAAAACACGTTTACTTAACAAACATTTCTGCGAATTCACAAAAGTATTCCCTTTTTTTTCATTGCATACACGGTAACTCTCACATTGCATATTAACAATCTACACAATCAATTGTGACAATTCATATTAATTATATTAAAACTCTCTGATTTAGTTTGGCCTTTTTCCGCTCTATTACCAAACAATAAAAGAATTGATCACATAAACTCGCAATAAACCACAAATTCGAATTGCAGAAAAACATTTGATATTGCAAAATTAAACTTGCCACTTTTGGAATTACTAGAACTGGAGATAAAAAAACCTAGAAATATAGGCCATAAAATATTAAAAATTAGTTTGATCTAATTAAATTACTTTCCAAAATTCAAAATAACAGCAGCCAAAATAACAACACGTTCACTTTTACCCAAATTTCTGCTCTGCTGTTTCCTCGTTTTTCATTTTGTGAGAATTTTTACAATATCAAAAAGTTCTGATTTATTTCGGTCTTTTTTGGCCATATTATTAAACAATAGAAGAACTGATTACCTAAACTCCCATTAAACCACCAAACAATAAAATAATTGATCACATAAACTCGCAATAAACCACCTATTCGAATTGCAGAAAAACATTTGATATTGCAAAATTAAACTTGCCTTTATTGTTTGGTGGTTACTAGAACTGGAGATCAAAAAACCTAGAAATATAGACCATAAAATATTAAAAATTAGTTTGGTCTAATTAAATTAATTTCCAAAATTCAAAATAACAGCAGCAAAAATAACAACACGTTCACTTTATTGTTTGGTGGTTACCAGAACTGGAGATCCAAAAACCTAGAAATATAGGCCATAAAATATTAAAAATTAGTTTGGTCTAATTAAATTAATTTCCAAAATTCAAAATAACAGCAGCCAAAAAAACAACACGTTCACTTTTACCCAAATTTCTGCTCTGCTGTTTCCTCGTTTTTCATTTTGTGAGAATTTTTACAATATCAAAAAGTTCTGATTTATTTCGGTCTTTTTTTGGCCATATTATCAAACAATAGAAGAACTGATTACCTAAACTCCCATTAAACCACCAAACAATAAAATAATTGATCACATAAACTCGCAATAAACCACAAATTCGAATTGCAGAAAAACATTTGATATTGCAAAATTAAACTTGCCTTTATTGTTTGGTGGTTACCAGAACTGGTGATCAAAAAACCTAGAAATATAGGCCATAAAATATTAAAAATTAGTTTGGTCTAATTAAATTAATTTCCAAAATTCAAAATAACAGCAGCCAAAATAACAACACGTTCACTTTTACCCAAATTTCTGCTCTGCTGTTTCCTCGTTTTTCATTTTGTGAGCATTTTTACAATATCAAAAAGTTCTGATTTATTTCGGTCTTTTTTGGCCATATTATCAAACAATAGAAGAACTGATTACCTAAACTCCCATTAAACCACCAAACAATAAAATAATTGATCACATAAACTCGCAATAAACCACAAATTCGAATTGCAGAAAAACATTTGATATTGCAAAATTAAACTTGCCTTTATTGTTTGGTGGTTACCAGAACTGGAGATCAAAAAACCTAGAAATATAGGCCATAAAATATTAAAAATTAGTTTGGTCTAATTAAATTAATTTCCGAAATTCAAAATAACAGCAGCCAAAATAACAACACGTTCACTTTTACCCAAATTTCTGCTCTGCTGTTTCCTCGTTTTTCATTTTGTGAGAATTTTTACAATATCAAAAAGTTCTGATTTATTTCGGTCTTTTTTGGCCATATTATCAAACAATAGAAGAACTGATTACCTAAACTCCCATTAAACCACCAAACAATAAAATAATTGATCACATAAACTCGCAATAAACCACAAATTCGAATTGCAGAAAAACATTTGATATTGCAAAATTAAACTTGCCTTTATTGTTTGGTGGTTACCAGAACTGGAGATCAAAAAACCTAGAAATATAGGCCATAATATATTAAAAATTAGTTTGGTCTAATTAAATTAATTTCCAAAATTCAAAATAACAGCAGCCAAAATAACAACACGTTCACTTTTACCCAAATTTCTGCTCTGCTGTTTCCTCGTTTTTCATTTTGTGAGAATTTTTACAATATCAAAAAGTTCTGATTTATTTCGGTCCTTTTTGGCCATATTATCAAACAATAGAAGAACTGATTACCTAAACTCCCATTAAACCACCAAACAATAAAATAATTGATCACATAAACTCGCAATAAACCACAAATTCGAATTGCAGAAAAACATTTGATATTGCAAAATTAAACTTGACACTTTTGGAATTACTAGAACTGGAGATCAAAAAACCTAGAAATATAGGCCATAAAATATTAAAAATTAGTTGGATCTAATTAAATTACTTTCCGAAATTCAAAATAACAGCAGCAAAAATAACAACACGTTCACTTTTACCCAAATTTCTGCTCTGCTGTTTCCTCGTTTTTCATTTTGTGAGAATTTTTACAATATTAAAAAGTTCTGATTTATTTCGGTCTTTTTTGGCCATATTATCAAACAATAGAAGAACTGATTACCTAAACTCCCATTAAACCACGAAACAATAAAATAATTGATCACATAAACTCGCAATAAGCCACAAATTCGAATTGCAGAAAAATATTTGATATTGCCAAATTAAACTTGCCTTTATTGTTTGGTGGTTACTAGAACTGGAGATCAAAAAACCTAGAAATATAGGCCATAAAATATTAAAAATAAGTTTGTTCTAATTAAATTAATTTCCAAAATTCAAAATAAGAGCAGCCAAAATAACAACACGTTCACTTTTACCTAAATTTCTGCTCTGCTGTTTCGTCGTTTTTCATTTTGTGAGAATTTTTACAATATCAAAAAGTTCTGATTTATTACCTAAACTCCCATTAAACCACCAAACAATAAAATAATTAATCACATCAACTCCCAATAAACCACAAAAAAAACACAAACTTATGCACATACAATCGAATGTCAGAAAAACATTTCAAACATATTAATATAGGAATAAACCATTTGGAAAACTCAAGTTGTCAACTTTGGTATTACTGGAGCTGCAGTTCAAAAAGCCTAGAAATGTAACCCAAATATAATTAAACATTTTTTATTGCAATTAAAAAAACTTCCAAAATAAATTGACTTACCATATCTATCATCTGATCTGCGATAAAAACGACAGCCAAAATAAGAACACGTTTTCTTTTACACAAATTTCTGCAAATTCATAAAAGTATTCTCTTTTTTGCATTACATTTACACGGCAACTCTCACATCGCACAAAACAATCAATTTTAACAAATCTTTTTGATTTCAATAGGCCTTTTTGGCCATATTACCAAACAATAGAAGAATTGATTTCATAAACTCCTATTAAACCACAACAGCACAAATTTATACACATACAAACGAATTGCAGAAATTGTTACGCTATCTAATGCAAACTAAAACTCATCTTGTCACCTTTTGGTTTAACTGGAGCTGCCTTTCAAAAAGCCTATATATTTCTTTAAAATTAAACACACATATATTTAAATATTATTTTGGTCTAATTAAACAAATTTACAAAATAAATTTACATAACATATTTGACATCTGATTTAAGATGAAAATTACAGCCAAAATTAAAAAACGTTTACTTAACGTACATTTCTGCGAATTCACAAAAGTATTCCCTTTTTTTCATTGCATACACGGTAACTCTCACATTGCATATTAACAATCAACACAATCAATTGTGACAATTCATATTAATTATATTAAAACTCTCTGATTTAGTTTGGCCTTTTTCCGCTCTATTACCAAACAATAAAAGAATTGATCACATAAACTCGCAATAAACCACAAATTCGAATTGCAGAAAAACATTTGATATTGCAAAATTAAACTTGCCACTTTTGGAATTACTAGAACTGGAGATAAAAAAACCTAGAAATATAGGCCATAAAATATTAAAAATTAGTTTGATCTAATTAAATTACTTTCCAAAATTCAAAATAACAGCAGCCAAAATAACAACACGTTCACTTTTACCCAAATTTCTGCTCTGCTGTTTCCTCGTTTTTCATTTTGTGAGAATTTTTACAATATCAAAAAGTTCTGATTTATTTCGGTCTTTTTTGGCCATATTATCAAACAATAGAAGAAATGATTACCTAAACTCCCATTAAACCACCAAACAATAAAATAATTGATCACATAAACCCGCAATAAACCACAAATTCGAATTGCAGAAAAACATTTGATATTGCAAAATTAAACTTGCCTTTATTGTTTGGTGGTTACTAGAACTGGAGATCAAAAAACCTAGAAATATAGACCATAAAATATTAAAAATTAGTTTGGTCTTATTAAATTAATTTCCAAAATTCAAAATAACAGCAGCAAAAATAACAACACGTTCACTTTATTGTTTGGTGGTTACCAGAACTGGAGATCCAAAAACCTAGAAATATAGGCCATAAAATATTAAAAATTGGTTTGGTCTAATTAAATTAATTTCCCAAATTCAAAATAACAGCAGCCAAAATAACAACACGTTCACTTTTACCCAAATTTCTGCTCTGCTGTTTCCTCGTTTTTCATTTTGTGAGAATTTTTACAATATCAAAAAGTTCTGATTTATTTCGGTCTTTTTTTGGCCATATTATCAAACAATAGAAGAACTGATTACCTAAACTCCCATTAAACCACCAAACAATAAAATAATTGATCACATAAACTCGCAATAAACCACAAATTCGAATTGCAGAAAAACATTTGATATTGCAAAATTAAACTTGCCTTTATTGTTTGGTGGTTACCAGAACTGGAGATCAAAAAACCTAGAAATATAGGCCATAAAATATTAAAAATTAGTTTGGTCTAATTAAATTAATTTCCAAAATTCAAAATAACAGCAGCCAAAATAACAACACGTTCACTTTTACCCAAATTTCTGCTCTGCTGTTTCCTCGTTTTTCATTTTGTGAGAATTTTTACAATATCAAAAAGTTCTGATTTATTTCGGTCTTTTTTTGGCCATATTATCAAACAATAGAAGAACTGATTACCTAAACTCCCATTAAACCACCAAACAATAAAATAATTGATCACATAAACTCGCAATAAACCACAAATTCGAATTGCAGAAAAACATTTGATATTGCAAAATTAAACTTGCCACTTTTGGAATTACTAGAACTGGAGATCAAAAAACCTAGAAATATAGGCCATAAAATATTAAAAATTAGTTGGAGCTAATTAAATTACTTTCCAAATTTCAAAATAACAGCAGCAAAAATAACAACACGTTCACTTTTACCCAAATTTCTGCTCTGCTGTTTCCTCGTTTTTCATTTTGTGAGAATTTTTACAATATTAAAAAGTTCTGATTCTGATCTGATAAAATAATTGATCACATAAACTCGCAATAAGCCACAAAATTCGAATTGCAGAAAAATATTTGATATTGCAAAATTAAACTTGCCTTTATTGTTTGGTGGTTACTAGAACTGGAGATCAAAAAACCTAGAAATATAGGCCATAAAATATTAAAAATAAGTTTGTTCTAATTAAATTAATTTCCAAAATTCAAAATAAGAGCAGCCAAAATAACAACACGTTCACTTTTACCCAAATTTCTGCTCTGCTGTTTTCTCGTTTTTCATTTTGTGAGAATTTTTACAATATCAAAAAGTTCTGATTTATTTCGGTCTTTTTTGGCCATATTATCAAACAATAGAAGAACTGATTACCTAAACTCCCATTAAACCACCAAACAATAAAATAATTAATCACATCAACTCCCAATAAACCACAAAAAAAACACAAACTTATGCACATACAATCGAATGTCAGAAAAACATTTCAAACATATTAATATAGGAATAAACCATTTGGAAAACTCAAGTTGTCAACTTTGGTATTACTGGAGCTGCAGTTCAAAAAGCCTAGAAATGTAACCCAAATATAATTAAACATTTTTTATTGCAATTAAAAAAACTTCCAAAATAAATTGACTTATCATATCTATCATCTGATCTGCGATAAAAACGACAGCCAAAATAAGAACACGTTTTCTTTTACACAAATTTCTGCATTTCTTTTTTGCATTACATTTACACGGCAACTCTCACATCGCACAAAACAATCAAATTTAACAAATCTTTTTGATTTCAATAGGCCTTTTTGGCCATATTACCAAACAATAGAAGAATTGATTTCATAAACTCCTATTAAACCACAACAGCACAAATTTATACACATACAAACGAATTGCAGAAATTGTTACGCTATCTAATGCAAACTAAAACTCATCTTGTCACCTATTGGTTTAACTGGAGCTGCCTTTTAAAAAGCCTATATATTTCTTTAAAATTTAACACACATATATTTAAATATTATTTTGGTCTAATTAAACAAATTTACAAAATAAATTTACATAACATATTTGACATCTGATTTAAGATGAAAATTACAGCCAAAATTAAAACACGTTTACTTAACGTACATTTCTGCGAATTCACAAAAGTATTCCCTTTTTTTCATTGCATACACGGTAACTCTCACATTGCATATTAACAATCAACACAATCAATTGTGACAATTCATATTAATTATATTAAAACTCTCTGATTTAGTTTGGCCTTTTTCCGCTCTATTACCAAACAATAAAAGAATTGATCACATAAACTCGCAATAAACCACAAATTCGAATTGCAGAAAAACATTTGATATTGCAAAATTAAACTTGCCACTTTTGGAATTACTAGAACTGGAGATAAAAAAACCTAGAAATATAGGCCATAAAATATTAAAAATTAGTTTGATCTAATTAAATTACTTTCCAAAATTCAAAATAACAGCAGCCAAAATAACAACACGTTCACTTTTACCCAAATTTCTGCTCTGCTGTTTCCTCGTTTTTCATTTTGTGAGAATTTTTACAATATCAAAAAGTTCTGATTTATTTCGGTCTTTTTTGGCCATATTATCAAACAATAGAAGAACTAAACTACCTAAACTCCCATTAAACCACCAAACAATAAAATAATTGATCACATAAACTCGCAATAAACCACAAATTCGAATTGCAGAAAAACATTTGATACTGCAAAATTAAACTTGCCTTTATTGTTTGGTGGTTACTAGAACTGGAGATCAAAAAACCTAGAAATATAGACCATAAAATATTAAAAATTAGTTTGGTCTAATTAAATTAATTTCCAAAATTCAAAATAACGGCAACAAAAATAACAACACGTTCACTTTATTGTTTGGTGGTTACCAGAACTGGAGATCCAAAAACCTAGAAATATAGGCCATAAAATATTAAAAATTAGTTTGGTCTAATTAAATTAATTTCCCAAATTCAAAATAACAGCAGCCAAAATAACAACACGTTCACTTTTACCCAAATTTCTGCTCTGCTGTTTCCTCGTTTTTCATTTTGTGAGAATTTTTACAATATCAAAAAGTTCTGATTTATTTCGATCTTTTTTTGGCCATATTATCAAACAATAGAAGAACTGATTACCTAAACTCCCATTAAACCACCAAACAATAAAATAATTGATCACATAAACTCGCAATAAACCACAAATTCGAATTGCAGAAAAACATTTGATATTGCAAAATTAAACTTGCCTTTATTGTTTGGTGGTTACCAGAACTGGAGATCAAAAAACCTAGAAATATAGGCCATAAAATATTAAAAATTAGTTTGGTCTAATTAAATTAATTTCCAAAATTCAAAATAACAGCAGCCAAAATAACAACACGTTCACTTTAACCCAAATTTCAGCTCTGCTGTTTCCTCGTTTTTCATTTTGTGAGAATTTTTACAATATCAAAAAGTTCTGATTTATTTCGGTCTTTTTTTGGCCATATTATCAAACAATAGAAGAACTGATTACCTAAACTCCCATTAAACCACCAAACAATAAAATAATTGATCACATAAACTCGCAATAAACCACAAATTCGAATTGCAGAAAAACATTTGATATTGCAAAATTAAACTTGCCACTTTTGGAATTACTAGAACTGGAGATCAAACAACCTAGAAAAATAGGCCATAAAATATTAAAAATTAGTTGGATCTAATTAAATTACTTTCCAAATTTCAAAATAACAGCAGCAAAAATAACAACACGTTCACTTTTACCCAAATTTCTGCTCTGCTGTTTCCTCGTTTTTCATTTTGTGAGAATTTTTACAATATTAAAAAGTTCTGATTCTGATCTGATAAAATAATTGATCACATATACTCGCAATAAGCCACAAAATTCGAATTGCAGAAAAATATTTGATATTGCAAAATTAAACTTGCCTTTATTGTTTGGTGGTTACTAGAACTGGAGATCAAAAAACCTAGAAATATAGGCCATAAAATATTAAAAATAAGTTTGTTCTTATTAAATTAATTTCCAAAATTCAAAATAACAGCAGCCAAAATAACAACACGTTCACTTTTACCCAAATTTCTGCTCTGCTGTTTCCTCGTTTTTCATTTTGTGAGAATTTTTACAATATCAAAAAGTTCTGATTTATTTCGGTCTTTTTTTGGCCATATTATCAAACAATAGAAGAACTGATTACCTAAACTCCCATTAAACCACCAAACAATAAAATAATTGATCACATAAACTCGCAATAAACCACAAATTCGAATTGCAGAAAAACATTTGATATTGCAAAATTAAACTTGCCTTTATTGTTTGGTGGTTACCAGAACTGGAGATCAAAAAACCTAGAAATATAGGCCATAAAATATTAAAAATTAGTTTGGTCTAATTAAATTAATTTCCAAAATTCAAAATAACAGCAGCCAAAATAACAACACGTTCACTTTAACCCAAATTTCAGCTCTGCTGTTTCCTCGTTTTTCATTTTGTGAGAATTTTTACAATATCAAAAAGTTCTGATTTATTTCGGTCTTTTTTTGGCCATATTATCAAACAATAGAAGAACTGATTACCTAAACTCCCATTAAACCACCAAACAATAAAATAATTGATCACATAAACTCGCAATAAACCACAAATTCGAATTGCAGAAAAACATTTGATATTGCAAAATTAAACTTGCCACTTTTGGAATTACTAGAACTGGAGATCAAACAACCTAGAAAAATAGGCCATAAAATATTAAAAATTAGTTGGATCTAATTAAATTACTTTCCAAATTTCAAAATAACAGCAGCAAAAATAACAACACGTTCACTTTTACCCAAATTTCTGCTCTGCTGTTTCCTCGTTTTTCATTTTGTGAGAATTTTTACAATATTAAAAAGTTCTGATTCTGATCTGATAAAATAATTGATCACATAAACTCGCAATAAGCCACAAAATTCGAATTGCAGAAAAATATTTGATATTGCAAAATTAAACTTGCCTTTATTGTTTGGTGGTTACTAGAAATGGAGATCAAAAAACCTAGAAATATAGGCCATAAAATATTAAAAATAAGTTTGTTCTAATTAAATTAATTTCCAAAATTCAAAATAAGAGCAGCCAAAATAACAACACGTTCACTTTTACCCAAATTTCTGCTCTGCTGTTTTCTCGTTTTTCATTTTGTGAGAATTTTTACAATATCAAAAAGTTCTGATTTATTTCGGTCTTTTTTGGCCATATTATCAAACAATAGAAGAACTGATTACCTAAACTCCCATTAAACCACCAAACAATAAAATAATTAATCACATCAACTCCCAATAAACCACAAAAAAAACACAAACTTATGCACATACAATCGAATGTCAGAAAAACATTTCAAACATATTAATATAGGAATAAACCATTTGGAAAACTCAAGTTGTCAACTTTGGTATTACTGGAGCTGCAGTTCAAAAAGCCTAGAAATGTAACCCAAATATAATTAAACATTTTTTATTGCAATTAAAAAAACTTCCAAAATAAATTGACTTACCATATCTATCATCTGATCTGCGATAAAAACGACAGCCAAAATAAGAAATATAGACCATAAAATATTAAAAATTAGTTTGGTCTAATTAAATTAATTTCCAAAATTCAAAATAACAGCAACAAAAATAACAACACGTTCACTTTATTGTTTGGTGGTTACCAGAACTGGAGATCCAAAAACCTAGAAATATAGGCCATAAAATATTAAAAATTAGTTTGGTCTAATTAAATTAATTTCCCAAATTCAAAATAACAGCAGCCAAAATAACAACACGTTCACTTTTACCCAAATTTCTGCTCTGCTGTTTCCTCGTTTTTCATTTTGTGAGAATTTTTACAATATCAAAAAGTTCTGATTTATTTCGATCTTTTTTTGGCCATATTATCAAACAATAGAAGAACTGATTACCTAAACTCCCATTAAACCACCAAACAATAAAATAATTGATCACATAAACTCGCAATAAACCACAAATTCGAATTGCAGAAAAACATTTGATATTGCAAAATTAAACTTGCCTTTATTGTTTGGTGGTTACCAGAACTGGAGATCAAAAAACCTAGAAATATAGGCCATAAAATATTAAAAATTAGTTTGGTCTAATTAAATTAATTTCCAAAATTCAAAATAACAGCAGCCAAAATAACAACACGTTCACTTTAACCCAAATTTCAGCTCTGCTGTTTCCTCGTTTTTCATTTTGTGAGAATTTTTACAATATCAAAAAGTTCTGATTTATTTCGGTCTTTTTTTGGCCATATTATCAAACAATAGAAGAACTGATTACCTAAACTCCCATTAAACCACCAAACAATAAAATAATTGATCACATAAACTCGCAATAAACCACAAATTCGAATTGCAGAAAAACATTTGATATTGCAAAATTAAACTTGCCACTTTTGGAATTACTAGAACTGGAGATCAAACAACCTAGAAAAATAGGCCATAAAATATTAAAAATTAGTTGGATCTAATTAAATTACTTTCCAAATTTCAAAATAACAGCAGCAAAAATAACAACACGTTCACTTTTACCCAAATTTCTGCTCTGCTGTTTCCTCGTTTTTCATTTTGTGAGAATTTTTACAATATTAAAAAGTTCTGATTCTGATCTGATAAAATAATTGATCACATATACTCGCAATAAGCCACAAAATTCGAATTGCAGAAAAATATTTGATATTGCAAAATTAAACTTGCCTTTATTGTTTGGTGGTTACTAGAACTGGAGATCAAAAAACCTAGAAATATAGGCCATAAAATATTAAAAATAAGTTTGTTCTTATTAAATTAATTTCCAAAATTCAAAATAACAGCAGCCAAAATAACAACACGTTCACTTTTACCCAAATTTCTGCTCTGCTGTTTCCTCGTTTTTCATTTTGTGAGAATTTTTACAATATCAAAAAGTTCTGATTTATTTCGGTCTTTTTTGGCCATATTATCAAACAATAGAAGAACTGATTACCTAAACTCCCATTAAACCACCAAACAATAAAAGAATTAATCACATCAACTCCCAATAAACCACAAAAAAAACACAAACTTATGCACATACAATCGAATGTCAGAAAAACATTTCAAACATATTAATATAGGAATAAACCATTTGGAAAACTCAAGTTGTCAACTTTGGTATTACTGGAGCTGCAGTTCAAAAAGCCTAGAAATGTAACCCAAATATAATTAAACATTTTTTATTGCAATTAAAAAAACTTCCAAAATAAATTGACTTACCATATCTATCATCTGATCTGCGATAAAAACGACAGCCAAAATAAGAACACGTTTTCTTTTACACAAATTTCTGCAAATTCATAAAAGTATTCTCTTTTTTGCATTACATTTACACGGCAACTCTCACATCGCACAAAACAATCAATTTTAACAAATCTTTTTGATTTCAATAGGCCTTTTTGGCCATATTACCAAACAATAGAAGAATTGATTTCATAAACTCCTATTAAACCACAACAGCACAAATTTATACACATACAAACGAATTGCAGAAATTGTTACGCTATCTAATGCAAACTAAAACTCATCTTGTCACCTTTTGGTTTAACTGGAGCTGCCTTTCAAAAAGCCTATATATTTCTTTAAAATTTAACACACATATATTTAAATATTATTTTGGTCTAATTAAACAAATTTACAAAATAAATTTACATCACATATTTGACATCTGATTTAAGATGAAAATTACAGCCAAAATTAAAACACGTTTACTTAACAAACATTTCTGCGAATTCACAAAAGTATTCCCTTTTTTTTCATTGCATACACGGTAACTCTCACATTGCATATTAACAATCTACACAATCAATTGTGACAATTCATATTAATTATATTAAAACTCTCTGATTTAGTTTGGCCTTTTTCCGCTCTATTACCAAACAATAAAAGAATTGATCACATAAACTCGCAATAAACCACAAATTCGAATTGCAGAAAAACATTTGATATTGCAAAATTAAACTTTGGAATTACTAGAACTGGAGATAAAAAAACCTAGAAATATAGGCCATAAAATATTAAAAATTAGTTTGATCTAATTAAATTACTTTCCAAAATTCAAAATAACAGCAGCCAAAATAACAACACGTTCACTTTTACCCAAATTTCTGCTCTGCTGTTTCCTCGTTTTTCATTTTGTGAGAATTTTTACAATATCAAAAAGTTCTGATTTATTTCGGTCTTTTTTGGCCATATTATTAAACAATAGAAGAACTGATTACCTAAACTCCCATTAAACCACCAAACAATAAAATAATTGATCACATAAACTCGCAATAAACCACAAATTCGAATTGCTTAAAAACATTTGATATTGCAAAATTAAACTTGCCTTTATTGTTTGGTGGTTACTAGAACTGGAGATCAACAAACCTAGAAATATAGACCATAAAATATTAAAAATTAGTTTGGTCTAATTAAATTAATTTCCAAAATTCAAAATAACAGCAGCAAAAATAACAACACGTTCACTTTATTGTTTGGTGGTTACCAGAACTGAAGATCCAAAAACCTAGAAATATAGGCCATAAAATATTAAAAATTAGTTTGGTCTAATTAAATTAATTTCCAAAATTCAAAATAACAGCAGCCAAAATAACAACACGTTCACTTTTACCCAAATTTCTGCTCTGCTGTTTCCTCGTTTTTCATTTTGTGAGAATTTTTACAATATCAAAAAGTTCTGATTTATTTCGGTCTTTTTTTGGCCATATTATCAAACAATAGAAGAACTGATTACCTAAACTCCCATTAAACCACCAAACAATAAAATAATTGATCACATAAACTCGCAATAAACCACAAATTCGAATTGCAGAAAAACATTTGATATTGCAAAATTAAACTTGCCTTTATTGTTTGGTGGTTACCAGAACTGGAGATCAAAAAACCTAGAAATATAGGCCATAAAATATTAAAAATTAGTTTGGTCTAATTAAATTAATTTCCAAAATTCAAAATAACAGCAGCCAAAATAACAACACGTTCACTTTTACCCAAATTTCTGCTCTGCTGTTTCCTCGTTTTTCATTTTGTGAGAATTTTTACAATATCAAAAAGTTCTGATTTATTTCGGTCTTTTTTGGCCATATTATCAAACAATAGAATAACTGATTACCTAAACTCCCATTAAACCACCAAACAATAAAATAATTGATCACATAAACTCGCAATAAACCACAAATTCGAATTGCAGAAAAACATTTGATATTGCAAAATTAAACTTGCCTTTATTGTTTGGTGGTTACCAGAACTGGAGATCAAAAAACCTAGAAATATAGGCCATAAAATATTAAAAATTAGTTTGGTCTAATTAAATTAATTTCCAAAATTCAAAATAACAGCAGCCAAAATAACAACACGTTCACTTTTACCCAAATTTCTGCTCTGCTGTTTCCTCGTTTTTCATTTTGTGAGAATTTTTACAATATCAAAAAGTTCTGATTTATTTCGGTCTTTTTTGGCCATATTATCAAACAATAGAAGAACTGATTACCTAAACTCCCATTAAACCACCAAACAATAAAATAATTGATCACATAAACTCGCAATAAACCACAAATTCGAATTGCAGAAAAACATTTGATATTGCAAAATTAAACTTGCCTTTATTGTTTGGTGGTTACCAGAACTGGAGATCAAAAAACCTAGAAATATAGGCCATAATATATTAAAAATTAGTTTGGTCTAATTAAATTAATTTCCAAAATTCAAAATAACAGCAGCCAAAATAACAACACGTTCACTTTTACCCAAATTTCTGCTCTGCTGTTTCCTCGTTTTTCATTTTGTGAGAATTTTTACAATATCAAAAAGTTCTGATTTATTTCGGTCTTTTTTGGCCATATTATCAAACAATAGAAGAACTGATTACCTAAACTCCCATTAAACCACCAAACAATAAATGAATTAATCACATCAACTCCCAATAAACCACAAAAAAAACACAAACTTATGCACATCCAATCGAATTTCAGAAAAACATTTCAAACATTTCAATATAGATATAATGCATTTGGAAAACTGTAATGGACCTATAGCCAACGTTGCTGTAATTGTAATTGGTGAAGACGTCGTTGAAGGATTACTATGCGGCACAGATAAACCAGGCGCACGTGTTAAATTTCGGCTCGGCTCGTCGGCAACCGGGAGTAGGTTCTTGGTTGACCTGTAGCTCGCTCCACTAGCACAGATAGTTCACGTGATAATACACAAAATTAGAAAATCTAAAGGGGAAAAAAAGGAGAAGGAGGAGAAGAAGGAATCCTTAATTACCAAGGCCCACTTGGGTTACCCCTACTGGTCCATGCTGTTCTGATGTGTGACGGGAGGCAGGCCCCTTTATCCTAAGCGGTCCTGCTCCCTGTCTTTACCCTCCCATCCTGGGTACCGTTTGTCAATGTACCCCCACAAGAGGTCTAACCGCTTGTCATTAACCATGATTGCATCCGCTAACAGGGAGCCAAGAAATATTCAAAATTCAAAAGTCATTTACAATTTCCAATTCATAACTGATAAATTTATTAACTGATTAATTCCCCTTTAAGCTAGATTTGCTCTCTTTCTGTGTTTATATAATAAAAGAATAATATTCTTAAGGATACCGTATAATAAAGGAAAAAAAATATCAAAAATCTAATGTTATATATTTATATATAATTTAAAGTTCATTACTGGACAAGGTTAGTCGCCTTTTTATATAAAATTATATATCTTTTTCCTATGAAGTTTCTTTACCAAATAAACATTACTTAAAACCATCGGTGGGCCTTCAATATTTTTGCAAATCGTGATTAATATTAACAGGAAATAACATTTTCCTATAGTAGTTCGGTACGTTCCGACGCTAAACTCAACAAAATTGCATAGCTGCAACCAGCTAGCTTTAGGCAGGACCCTCCTGGTCTGGTGATTCATACTTTCTATTTACACCACACAACTTCACGAAACTAAGAGTACTTTCGCTTAACCCAAGGGCATATTTTATATTAATTTATTTACAAATTTTAGCGCAAAGTACTTGTAACCCATGACCAGGAAAATCTGCTTATTCTCTAGATAGGTTGTCTTAAAATTTGCACAAGGTGATCCCACAAGGATTCCTTTGCAATTGTTATATTAAATCGAATATTTAACGCCTTACGCATTTAATTAAGCCGAGCAAAGGAAAAAAAAATAAATCAAAACTTCATTGGTTAATTTACAAATACGTGTGCACTTACCCCGTATCCAATTGTGGTCCGTCTCCGTCAGCGCTGTCGAAGAGGGTGGGATGCGATGCACTAAGGATAAGGTTAGGTTATTTTAAATTGAGAAAAAAAAAAAACAGATTCGGAATTGCTTATCCGGCGAAAAGTTCTTTTCTTTTCTTTTCCTTCGACTTTCACAATTTTCTTTAAATCTTTTCTTTCTAATAAAAGCTAAGTCTATCAAAACTACAGCAAGTTGAATCACGTGGTTTCCGGTTTCGCAGGCACACGAAATTTGAGCAGGAACTAGTGTCGATGGATCCTCGATGATGTTGTAATTGATAGCTGGGTGGCACGGAGAGATGGCCACTCACAGCCGCATCGTCTAAAACCAGATCATAGACGCATGGATGCCGAAAAGGGAATCCTAAACCCAAAAGACATAAGCTGCGTGGACGGACGTTAAATGTGATCGGCGGTCTATAAACCGCTAGTCGTGCACACAAGAAGCAAATTTTGGTATGTGAAGCTCCTTACTACCAATTGTGAATTTTGACAAACGGCAAACAAATCAAATGGTACACTATACGGGCGCTCCGTTAGGTATGATGGCATACAAACTCCCTGGTGTTGGCGTTTGTACATCGCTGATTAATAAGTTGGAGACCCACGATACTTAGCTAGGCTGAACGGGTTGTGATAATCTGGACAACTTTGTACCCACTCAAATCATTCCATCGAAGCACAAAATATTAAAACCATACAGACACAATTCGCAACTAAATGCTTGAATTTACAACTACGTCTCGTAGCATTTCCATTTTTCTCATTTATAAAATGGAGGTCGGGTAATGACGCTTAGGACGAGCGTTGCACACACTTAACATTTAAATATTTTTTTTGGTTAAATAATAAAACCATTTCTTCGAATTATGCAAGCAACTTATGGATTTCTTTTTTTTTCAGGAACAAAATGTAACTTTTCTAAATAATAACTTTTCTAAGCTTTGACTTTATTCTGTGCTAAGCACTGACACAGCAGAAAACCTTATGATTATGGTGCTGGCCGGCAAAAAAAAATACCGAAATAGCCAGGATAGGCATGACCGACTCTGATGGTGGTAGAATTTCGACTCCCCTCTCTCATCGCATGCCGGTCAGCGAAAATTACTTTTTTTTTTGCTGAGACAACTGTAAGTTGTTCGAGAATGTTCTTTAGTCCAAAGCAATGACAAAAAACAATAAGCGCATCTCGTACGATTTGTTGAGACGCAGAATATCTCTCTAACCTCAATGCAAGTGATTCCATAAGTAAGAATAGTTCTTCGGCCTGGAAATATACCGGAAAATCATTCGATATGGCACAACCAGTTGCGCCGCAGACGGAGTTTATATAATTTTTCTCTTTTTAATTTTTTTTTTTTGGTTAGCTTCCACACACGCCTATGTGTAACAGACTCGAGACAGAACTGCTGTCGCCACGTAGACCAAGTGCACAGGGGAACAAGCGAATTTTAAACCCAAACGAAATACTGGGTGACAATTCTAATCGCGCACGATAGAAATCCTACCATTACAAAACTCAAGTTGTCAGCTTTGGTATTACTGGAATTGCAGTTCAAAAAGCCTAGATATATAACCCACATATAATTAAAAATTATTTTGGTGTAATTAAAAATCTTCCAAAATAAATTTACTAACTAATTTCCAAAATTCAAAATAAAAACAGCCAAAATAACAACACGTTCACTTTTACTCAAATTTCTGCTCTTTTGTGTTCTCGTTTTTCATTTTGTGAGAATACATTTTACATTTTGTCAATATCAAAAAGTTCTGATTTATTTCGGTCTTTTTTGGCCACATTATAAAACAATACCTAAACTCCCATTAAACCACTAAACAATAAAGAAATTAATCGCATCAACTCACAATAAACAACAAAAAAAACAAAACACAAACTTATGCACATACTATCGAATTTCAGAAAAACATTTCAATATAGATAAACCATTTAGAAAACTCAAGTTAAATAAATTTACTTACCATATCTGACATCTGATCTGCGATAAAAACGAAAGCCAAAATAAAAATACGTTATCTTTTACACAAATTTCTGCAAATTCATAAAAGTATTCTCTTTTTTTCATTGCATTTACACGGCAACTCTCACCTCGCAAATTAACAATCAAAACAAGCTATTGTGACAATTCATATTAATTATATTAAAACTCTCTGATCTAATTCGCCTTTTTCGGCATTATTACCAGACAATAAAAGAATTGATCACATAAACCAAAAATTCGAATTGCAGAAAAACATTTGATATTGCAAAATTAAACTTGCCACTTTTGGTATTACTGGAAATGGTGTTCAAAAAACTTAGAAATATAGGCCACAAAATATTAAAAATTAGTTTGGTTTAATTAAATTAATTTCTAAAATTAAAGCAGCCAAAATAAAAACACGTTTACTTAACCTAAATTACTGCTCACATTGTATTATAACAATCAAAACTATCAATTGTGACAATTCATATTAATTATATTAAAACTCTCTGATTTAATTCAGCCTTTTTCGGGTCTATTACGAAAGAATAAAAGAATTGATCACATAAACTCGCAATAAACATCCAAAAGCACTGATTTATACACACACAAAAATTGCAGAAAAATATTTCGCTACGCTATCTAATGCAAATTAAAACGCACATTGTCACCTTTTGTTATAACTTAGAAAAAAGCCTATATATTTCTTTAACCCTTTAATATTTAACCATACATAATTAAAATTTATTTTGGTCTAATTAAACAAATTTACAAAATAGGTCACAAAATATTAAAAATTAGTTTGATCTAATTAAATTACTTTCCAACATTCAAAATAAGAGCAGTCAAAATAACAACACGTTCACTTTTACCCAAATTTCTGCTCTGCTGTTTCCTCGTTTTTCATTTTGTGAGAATTTTTACAATATCAAATAGTTCTGATTTATTTCGGTCTTTTTTGGCCATATTATCAAACAATAGAAGAACTGATTACCTAAACTCCCATTAAACCACCAAACAATAAAATAATTGATCACATAAACTCGCAATAAACCACAAATTCGAATTGCAGAAAAACATTTGATATTGCAAAATTAAACTTGCCTTTATTGTTTGGTGGTTACTAGAACTGGAGATCAAAAACCTAGAAATATAGGCCATAAAATATTAAAAATTAGATTGATCTAATTAAATTACTTTCCAAAATTCAAAATAACAGCAGCCAAAATAACAACACGTTCACTTTTACCCAAATTTCTGCTCTGCTGTTTCCTCGTTTTTCATTTTGTGAGAATTTTTACAATATCAAAATGTTCTGATTTATTACGGTTTTTTTGGCCATATTATCGAACAATAGAAGAACTGATTACCTAAACTCCCATTAAACTACCAAACAATAAAAGAAATTATCACATCAACTCCCAATAAACCACAAAAAATACAAAACACAAACTTATGCACATACTATCGAATTTCAGAAAAACATTTCAATATAGATATAAACCAACCACCATTAAACCACCAAACAATAAAAAAATTAATCACATCAACTCAC
This sequence comes from Nephrocerus scutellatus, assembly GCA_947095585.1. Lineage (NCBI taxonomy): Eukaryota > Metazoa > Arthropoda > Insecta > Diptera > Pipunculidae > Nephrocerus > Nephrocerus scutellatus. The sequence continues at coordinate 70,771,084 of OX352761.1, read as the reverse complement.
AATAAACAACAAAAAAAAAACACACAAACTTATGCACATACTATCGAATTTCAGAAAAACATTTCAATATAGATAAACCATTTGGAAAACTCAAGTTAAATAAATTTACTTACATATCTGACATCTGATCTGCGATAAAAACGAAAGCCAAAATAAAAATACGTTTTCTTTTACACAAATTTCTGCAAATTCATAAAAGTATTCTCTTTTTTTCATTGCATTTACACGGCAACTCTCACCTCGCATATTAACAATAAAAACAAGCTATTGTGACCATTCATATTAATTATATTAAAACTCTCTGATCTAATTCGCCTTTTTCGGCATTATTTCCAGACAATAAAAGAATTGATCACATAAACCAAAAATTCGAATTGCAGAAAAACGTTTGATTTTGCAAAATCAAACTTGCCACTTTTGGTATTACTGGAAATGCAGTTAAAAAAATCTAGAAATATAGGTCACAAAATATTAAAAATTAGTTTGGTCTAATTAAACAAATTTACATAACATATCTGACATCTGATTTAAGATAAAAATGACAGCCAAAATTAAAACACGTTTACTTAACGTAAATTTTTGCGAATTCACAAAAGTATTCCCTTTTTTTCATTGCATTTACACGGTAACTCTCACATTGCATATTAACAAGCAAAACAAGCTATTGTGACAATTCATATTAATTTTAATAAAACTCTTTGAACTAAATTGTCTTTTTCGGCATTATAACCAGACAATAAAAGAATTGATCACATAAACCAAAAATTCGAATTGCAGAAAAACGTTTGATTTTGCAAAATCAAACTTGCCACTTTAGGTATTACTGGAACTGCAGCTCAAAAAATCTAGAAATATAGGCAACAAAATATTAAAAATTATGTTGGTTTAATTAAATTAATTTCCAAAATTCAAAATAAAAACAGCCAAAATAACAACACGTTCACTTTTACCAAATTTCTGCTCTGTTGTGTTCTCGTTTTTTATTTTGTGAGACTACATTTTACATTTTTACAATATCAAAAAGTTCTGATTTATTTCGGTCTTTTTTGGCCACATTATCAAACAAAACAATAAAAGAATTAATCACATCAACTCCCAATAAACCAAAAAAAAACACAAATTTATGCACATACAATCGAATTTCAGAAAAACATTTCAATATAGATAAACCATTTGGAAAACTCAAGTTAAATAAATTTACTTACCATATCTGACATCTGATCTGCGATAAAAACGACAGCCAAAATAAAAATACGTTTTCTTTTACACAAATTTCTGCAAATTCATAAAAGTATTCTCTTTTTTTCATTGCATTTACACGGCAACTCTCACCTCGCATATTAACAATAAAAACAAGCTATTGTGACAATTCATATTAATTATATTAAAACTCTCTGATCTAATTCGCCTTTTTCGGCATTATTTCCAGACAATAAAAGAATTGATCACATAAACCAAAAATTCGAATTGCAGAAAAACGTTTGATTTTGCAAAATCAAACTAGCCACTTTTGGTATTACTGGAAATGCAGTTCAAAAACCTAGAAATATAGGCCACAAAATATTAAAAATTAGTTTGGTTTAATTAAATTAATTTCTAAAATTAAAGCAGCCAAAATAACAAACACGTTTACTTAACCTAAATTACTGCGAATTCACAAAACACGGTAACTCTCACATTGTATTATAACAATCAAAAATATCAATTGTGACAATTCATATTAATTATATTAAAACTCTCTGATTTAATTCGGCCTTTTTCGGCTATATTACCAAACAATAAAAGAATTGAACACATAAACTCGCAATAAACCACAAATTCAAATTGCAGAAAAACATTTAATTTTGCAAAATTTAACTTGCCACTTTTGGTATTACTGGAAATGCAGTTCAAAAAACCTAGAAATATAGGCCACAAAATATTAAAAATTAGTTTGGTCTAATTAAATTAATTTCCAAAATTCAAAAACAAAAACAGCAGCCAATATAACAACACGTTCACTTTTACCCAAATTTCTGCTATGCTGTGTTCTCGTTTTTCATTTTGTGAGAATACATTTTACATTTTTACAATATCAAAAAGTACTGATTTATTTCGGTCTTTTTTGGCCACATTATCAAACAAAACAATAAATAATCACATCAACTCACAATAAACACCAAAAAAAACAAAACACAAACTTATGCACATACTATCGAATTTCAGAAAAACATTTCAATATAGATAAACCATTTGGAAAACTCAAGTTAAATAAATTTACTTACCATATCTGACATCTGATCTGCAATAAAAACGACATTTCTGCAAATTCATAAGGGTATTCTCTTTTTATCATTGCATTTACACGGCAACTCTCACATCGCATATTAACAATCAAAACAATCAATTGTGACAATTCATATTAATTATATTAAAACTCTGTGATCTAATTCGGCCTTTTTCGGCATTATATTTGCAATAAACCACCAAAAGCACCTTTTTTATATACATACAAACGAAGTGCAAATTAAAACTTACTATGTCACTTTTTGATTTAATTCGGCCTTTTTCGGCTCTATTACCAAACAATAAAAGAATGAGAATTGACAAATTCGAATTGCAGAAAAACATTTGATTACTGGAAGAGTATTACTGGAAATGCAGTTAAAAAAACCTAGAAATATAGGCCACAAAATATTAAAAATTAGTTTGGTTTAATTAAATTAATTTCTAAAATTAAAGCAACCAAAATAAAAATACACCTTAACTTAACCTAAATTACTGCGAATTCACAAAACACGGTAACTCTCACATTATATTATAACAATCAAAACAATCAATTGTGACAATTCATATTAATTATATTAAAACTCTCTGATTTAATTCAGCCTTTTTCGGGTCTATTACGAAAGAATAAAAGAATTGATCACATAAACTCGCAATAAACATCCAAAAGCACAGATTTATACACACACAAAAATTTCAGAAAAATATTTCGCTACGCTATCTAATGCAAATTAAAACGCACCTTGTCACCTTTAGTTATAACTTAGAAAAAAGCCTATATATTTCTTTAACCCTTTAATATTTAACCCACACATAATTAAAATTTATTTTGGTCTAATTAAACAAATTTACAAAATAAATTTACATCTGACTTTTGATCTGCGATAAAAACGACAGCCAAAATTAAAAAACACGTTTACTTAACCTAAATTTCTGCGAATTCACAAAAATAATCCCTTTTTTTACTGCATATACAGTAACTCTCATATTGCATATTAAAAAGCAAAACAATCAATTGTGACAATTCATATTAATTATATTAAAACTCTGTGATCTAATTCGGCCTTTTTCGTCATTATACTTGCAATAAACCACCAAAAGCACCTTTTTTTTTTTATATAACGGGTGTTTTTTTGGGAGGTTTGTTTTTCCGATAGATGTCGTTTTATTTTATGACAGTTGTTTTGACAGCTCAAAGTGGCATTTCTACTCAGTATTGTTTGGCAAATCATTATGAAAAAAAAAAAAAAAAAAAAAAAAAATGACATTTGTGAAAAATAGTCGTGGTAGCCATATGCCAGAAATTGTGTTTAAATGTTAAATGCCAAAAAATTATCTACCAAATAAAAAAAAATTTTGGTCATTTCATAATTTTATATGTGTTTTATTCAAAAAAAAAATCGGCAACCTCTTAAAAAAACACCCGTTAGATATTGCAGAATTGCAGAAAAACATTTGATATTGCATAATTAAACTTGCCACTTTTGGTATTACTGGAAATGCAGTTCAAAAAACCTAGAAATATAGGCCACAAAATATTAGAAATTAAAGCAGCCAAAATAAAAACACGTTTACTTAACCAAAATTACTGCGAATTCACAAAACACGGTACTCTCACATTGTATTATAACAATCAAAAATATCAATTGTGACAATTCATATTAATTATATTAAAACTCTCTGATTTAATGCATATTAAAAACATATTAAAAAGCAAAACAATCAATTGTGACAATTCATATTAATTATATTAAAACTCTGTGATCTAATTCGGCCTTTTTCGGCATTATAATTGCAATAAACCACCAAAAGCACCTTTTTTTTATATACATACAAACGAAGTGCAAATTAAAACTTACTATGTCACTTTTTGATTTAATTCGGCCTGTTTCGGCTCTATTACCAAACAATAAAAGAATGAGAATTGACAAATTCGAATTGCAGAAAAACATTTGATATTGCAAAATTAAACTTGCCACTTTTGGTATTAATGGAAATGCAGTTCAAAAAACCTAGAAATATAGGCCACAAAATATTAGAAATTAAAGCAGCCAAAATAAAAACACGTTTACTTAACCTAAATTACTGCGAATTCACAAAACACGGTAACTCTCACATTGTATTATAACAATCAAAAATATCAATTGTGACAATTCATATTAATTATATTAAAACTCTCTGATTTAATTCAGCCTTTTTCGGGTCTATTACGAAAGAATAAAAGAATTGATCACATAAATTTAAAATTTATTTTGGTCTAATTAAACAAATTTACAAAATAAATTTACATCTGACTTCTGATCTGCGATAAAACGACAGCCAAAAGTAAAAAACACGTTTGCTTACTAAATTTCTGCAAATTCACAAAAAAGTAATCCCTTTTTTTTATTGCATACACAGTAACTCTCACATTACATATTAACAAGCAAAACAATCAATTGTGACAATTCATATAAATTATATTAAAACTCTCTGATTTAATTCGGCCTTTTTCGGATATATTACCAAACAATAAAAGAATTGAACACATCAACTCGCAATAAACCACAAATTCAAATTGCAGAAAAACATTTAATTTTGCAAAATATAACTTGCCACTTTGGGTATTACTGGAAATGCAGTTCAAAAAACCTAGAAATATAGGCCACAAAATATTAAAAATTAGTTTGGTCTAATTAAATTAATTTCCAAAATTCAAATCAACAACAGCCAATATAACAACACGTTCACGTTTACTCAAATTTCTGCTCTGCTTTGTTCTCGTTTTTCATTTTGTGAGAATACATTTTACATTTTGTCAATATCAAAAAGTTCTGATTTATTTCTGTCTTTTTTGGCCAAAAATTTCAAACAATACCTAAACTCCCATTAAACCACCAAACAATAAAAGAATTAATCACATCAACTCACAATAAACAACAAAAAAAACAAAACACAAACTTGTGAACATACTATCGAATTTCAGAAAAACATTTCAATATAGATATAAACCAACCACCATTAAACCACCAAACAATAAAATAATTAATCACATCAACTCCCAATAAACCAAAAAAAAAACACAAATTTATGCACATACAATCGAATTTCATAAAAACATTTCAATATCGATAAACCATTTGGAAAACTCAAGTTAAATAAATTTACTTACCATATCTGACATCTGAACTGCGATAAAAACGACAGCCAAAATAAAAATACGTTTTCTTTTACACAAATTTCTGCAAATTCATAAAAGTATTCTCTTTTTTTCATTGCATTTACACGGCAACTCTTACATCGCATATTAACAATCAAAACAATCAATTGTGACAATTCATATTAATTATATTAAAACTCTGTGATCTAATTCGGCCTTTTTCGGCATTATATTTGCAATAAACCACCAAAAGCACCTTTTTTATATACATACAAACGAAGTTAAAACTTACTGTGTCACTTTTTGATTTAATTCGGCCTTTTTCGGCTCTATTACCAAACAATAAAAGAATGAGAATTGACAAATTCGAATTGCAGAAAAACATTTGATATTGCAAAATTAAACTTGCCACTTTTGGTAGTACTGGAAATGCAGTTCAAAAAACCTACAAATATAGGCCAGAAAATATTAGAAATTAAAGCAGCCAAAATAAAAACACGTTTACTAAACCTAAATTACTGCGAATTCACAAAACACGGTAACTCTCACATTGTATTATAACAATCAAAAATATCAATTGTGACAATTCATATTAATTATATTAAAACTCTCTGCTTTAATTCCGCCTTTTTCGGGTCTATTACGAAAGAATAAAAGAATTGATCACATAAACTAGCAATAAACATCCAAAAGCACAGATTTATACACACACAAAAATTTCAGGTAAAAATATTTCGCTACGCACCTTGTCACCTTTTGTTATAACTTAGAAAAAAGCCTATATATTTCTTTAACCCTTTAATTTTTAACCCACACATAATTAAAATTTATTTTGGTCTAATTAAACAAATTTACAAAATAAATTTACATCTGACTTCTGATCTGCGATAAAAACGACAACCAAAAGTAAAAAACACGTTTGCTTACTAAATTTCTACAAATTCACAAAAAAGTAATCCCTTTTTTTATTGCATAAACAGTAACTCTCACATTACATATTAACAAGCAAAACAATCAATTGTGACAATTCATATAAATTATATTAAAACTCTCTGATTTAATTCGGCCTTTTTCGGATAAATTACCAAACAATAAAAGAATTGAACACATAAACTCGCAATAAGCCACAAATTCAAATTGCAGAAAAACATTTAATTTTGCAAAATCAAACTTGCCACTTTAGCTATTACTGGAACTGCAGTTAAAAAAATTTAGAAATATAGGCAACAAAATATTAAAAATTAGTTTGGTTTAATTAAATTAATTTCCAAAATTCAAAATAAAAACAGCCAAAATAACAACACATTCACTTTTACCCAAATTTCTGCTCTGCTGTGTTCTCGTTTTTCATTTTGTGAGAATACATTTTACATTTTGTCAATATCAAAAAGTTCTGATTGATTTCGGTCTTTTTTGGACACATTATCAAACAATACCTAAACTCCCATTAAACAAACCAAACAATAAAAGAATTAATTACATCAACTCCCAATAAACCAAAAAAAAACACAAATTTATGCACATACAATCGAATTGCAGAAAAACATTTCAATATAGATATAATGCATTTGGAAAACTCAAGTTGTCAACTTTAGTATTACTGGAACTGCAGTTAAAAAAGCCTAGAAATATAACCCACATATAATTAAAAATTATTTTGGTGCAACTAAAAAAACTTCCAAATAAATTTACTTACCATATCTGACATCTGATCTGCGATAAAAACGACAGCCAAAATAAAAACACGTTTACTTAACCTAAATTTCTGCGAATTCACAAAAGTAATCCCTTTTTTTATTGCATACACAGTAACTCTCACATTGCATAGTAAAAACCAAAACAATCAACTGTGACAATTCATATTAATTATATTAAAACTCTCTGATCTAATTCGCCTTTTTCGGCATTATTACGATACAATAAAAGAATTGATCACATAAAACAAAAATTCGAATTGCAGAAAAACGTTTGATTTTGCAAAATCAAACTTGCAACTTTAGGTATTACTGGAAATGCAGCTCAAAAAATCAAAAAATATAGGCAACAAAATATTAAAAATTAGTTTGGTTTAATTAAATTAATTTCCAAAATTCAAAATAAAAACAGCCAAAATAACAACACATTCACTTTTACTCAAATTACTGCTCTGCTGTGTTCTCGTTTTTCATTTTGTGAGAATACATTTTACATTTTCTCAATATCAAAAAGTTCTGATTTATTTCGGTCTTTTTTGGCCACATTATCAAACAATACCTAAACTCCCATTAAACAAACCAAACAATAAAAGAATTAATCACATCAACTCACAATAAACAACAAAAACACAAAACACAAACTTATGCACATACTATCGAATTTCAGAAAAACATTTCAATATAGATATAAACCAACCACCATTAAACCACCAAACAATAAAAAAATTAATCACATCAACTCACAATAAACAACAAAAAAAACAAAACACAAACTTATGCACATACTATCGAATTTCAGAAAAACATTTCAATATAGATAAACCATTTGGAAAACTCAAGTTAAATAAATTTACTTACCATATCTGACATCTGATCTGCGATAAAAACGAAAGCCAAAATAAAAATACGTTTTCTTTTACACAAATTTCTGCAAATTCATAAAAGTATTCTCTTTTTTTCATTGCATTTACACGGCAACTCTCACCTCGCATAATAACAATCAAAACAAGCTATTGTGACAATTCATATTAATTATATTAAAACTCTCTGATCTAATTCGCCTTTTTCGGCATTATTACCAGACAATAAAAGAATTGATCACATAAACCAAAAATTCGAATTGCAGAAAAAGGTTTGATTTTGCAAAATCAAACTTGCCACTTTTGGTATTACTGGAAATGCAGTTCAAAAAATCTTGAAATATAGGCCACAAAATATTAAAAATTAGTTTGGTCTAATTAAATTAATTTTCAAAATTCAAATTAACAGCAGCCAATATAACAACACGCTCACTTTTACCCAAATTTCTGCTCTGCTGTGTTCTCGTTTTTCATTTTGTGAGAATACATTTTACATTTTTACAATATCAAAAAGTTCTAATATATTTCTGTCTTTTTTGGCCACATTATCAAACAACCTAAACTCCTATTAAACCACCAAACAATAAAAGAATTAATAACATCAACTACCAATAAAACACAAAAAAAACACAAATTTATGCACATACAATTGCAGAAAAACATTTCAATATAGATATAATGCATTTGGAAAACTCAAGTTGTCAACTTTGGTATTACTGGAATTGCAGTTCAAAAAGCCTAGAAATATAACCCACATATAATTAAAAATTATTTTGGTGTAATTAAAAAAACTTCCAAAATAAATTTACTTAACATATCTAACATCTGATCTGAGATAAAAACGACAGCCAAAATAAAAATAAGTTTTCTTTTACACAATATTCTGGAAATTCACAAAAGTATTCTCTTTTTTTCATTGCATTTGATTATGCAAAATCAAACTTGCCACTTTAGGAATTACTTGAACTGCAGATCAATAAAATTTAAAAATATAGGCAACAAAATATTAAAAATTAGAGAATACATTTTACATTTTGTCAATATCAAAAAGTTCTGATTTATTTCGGTCTTTTTTGGCCACATTATCAAACAATACCTAAACTCCCATTAAACCACCAAACAATAAAAGAATTAATCACATCAACTCACAATAAACAACAAAAAAACAAAACACAAACTTATGCACATACTATCGAATTTCAGAAAAACATTTCAATATAGATATAAACCAACCACCATTAAACCACAAAACACAAACTTATGCACATACTATCGAATTTCAGAAAAACATTTCAATATAATAAACCATTTGGAAAACTCAAGTTAAATAAATTTACTTACCATATCTGACATCTGATCTGCGATAAAAACGACAGCCAAAATAAAAAAAAAAGTTTTCTTTTACAGAATATTCTGCAAATTCTGCGAATTCTCAAAAAAGTAATCCCTTTTTTTTATTGTATACACAAAAAACTCACATTACATATTAACAAGCAAAACAATCAATTGTGACAATTCATACTAATTATATTAAAACTCTCTGATTTAATTCGGCCTTTTTCGGCTATGTTACCAAACAATAAAAGAATTAAACACATAAACTCGCAATTAACCACAAATTCAAATTGCAGAAAAACATTTAATTTTGCAAAATCAAACTTGCCACTTTATTTATTACGTGAACTGCAGCTCAAAAAACCTAGAAATATAGGCAACAAAATATTAAAAATTAGTTTGGTTTAATTAATTAATTTCCAAAATTCAAAATAAAAACAGCCAAAATAACAACACGTTCACTTTTACCTAATTTTCTGCTCTGCTGTTTTCTCGTTTTTCATTTTGTGAGTATACATTTTTACAATATCAAAAAGTTCTGATTTATTTCGGTCTTTCTTTGTTGGCCACATTATCAAACAATACCTAAACTCCCATTAAACCACCAAACAATAAAAGAATTAATCACATCAACTCACAATAAACAACAAAAACAACAAAACACAAACTTATGCACATACTATCGAATTTCAGAAAAACATTTCAATATAGATATAAACCATTTGGAAAACTCAAGTTAAATAAATTTACTTACCATATCTGACATCTGATCTGCGATAAAAACGACAGCCAAATTAAAAAAAAGTTTTCTTTTACACAATATTCTGCAAATTCTGCGAATTCACAAAAAAGTAATCCCTTTTTTTTATTGTATACACAAAAAACTCACATTACATATTAACAAGCAAAACAATCAGTTGTGACAATTCATATTAATTATATTAAAACTCTCTGATTTAATTCGGCCTTTTTCGGCTATGTTACCAAACAATAAATTACTGTTTATTTATTATTACTGGAACTGGAACAGCAGCTCAAAAAACCTAGAAATATAGGCAACAAAATATTAAAAATTAGTTTGGTTTAATTAAATTAATTTCCAAAATTAAAAATCAAAACAGCCAAAATAACAACACGTTCACTTTTACCTAATTTTCTGCTCTGCTGTTTTCTCGTTTTTCATTTTGTGAGTATACATTTTTACAATATCAAAAAGTTCTGATTTATTTCGGTCTTTCTTTGTTGGCCACTAATTCAAACAATACCTAAACTCCCATTAAACCACCAAACAATAAAAGAATTAATAACATCAACTCACAATAAACAACAAAAACAACAAAACACAAACTTATGCACATACTATCGAATTTCAAAAAAACATTTCAATATAGATATAAACCATTTGGAAAACTCAAGTTAAATAAATTTACTTACCATATCTGACATCTGATCTGCGATAAAAACGACAGCCAAATTAAAAAAAAGTTTTCTTTTACACAATATTCTGCAAATTCTGCGAATTCACAAAAAAGTAATCCCTTTTTTTTATTGTATACACAAAACTCACATTACATATTAACAAGCAAAACAATCAATTGTGACAATTCATATTAATTATATTAAAACTCTCTGATTTAATTCGGCCCTTTTCGGCTATGTTACCAAACAATAAATTACTGTTTATTTATTATTACTGGAACTGGAACAGCAGCTCAAAAAACCTAGAAATATAGGCAACAAAATATTAAAAATTAGTTTGGTTTAATTAAATTAATTTCCAAAATTCAAAATCAAAACAGCCAAAATAACAATACGTTCACTTTTACCCAATTTTCTTTTCTGCTGTTTTCTCGTTTTTCATTTTGTGAGTATACATTTTTACAATATCAAAAAGTTCTGATTTATTTCGGTCTTTCTTTTTTGGCCACATTATCAAACAATACCTAAACTCCCATTAAACCACCAAAAAATAAAAGAATTAATCACATCAACTTACAATAAATAACAAAAACAACAAAACACAAACTTATGCACATACTATCGAATTTCAGAAAAACATTTCAATATAGATATAAACCATTTGGAAAACTCAAGTTAAATAAATTTACTTAACATATCTGACATCTGATCTGCGATAAAAACGACAGCCAAAATAAAAATACGTTTTCTTTTACACAATATTCTGCAAATTCAAAAAAGTATTCTCTTTTTTTCATTGCATTTACACGCCACTTTTGGAATTACTAGAGATCTGATTTATTTCCGGTCTTTTTTGGTCATATTACGAAACAATGGAAGAATTGGTTACATAAACTCTTATTAAACTACAACAGCACAAATTTATACACATACAAACGAATTGCAAAAATTATTACGCTATCTAATGCAAACTAAAACTCATATTGTCACCTTTTGGTTTAACTGAAGCTGCCCTTCAAAAAGCCTATATAATTCTTTAATTTAACCCCTTTTAATTTAACACACACATATTTAAAAATTATTTTGGTCTAATTAAACAAATTTACAAAATAAATTTATATAACATATCTGACATCTGATTTAATATCTTAATATCTTTTATCAAAATGACAGCCAAAATTAAAACACGTTTACTTAACCTAAATTTCTGCGAATTCACAAAAGTAATCCCTTTTTTTATTGCATACGCAGTAACTCTCATATTGCATATTAAAAAGCAAAACAATCAATTGTGACAATTCATATTAATTATATTAAAACTCTCTGATTTAATTCAGCCTTTTTCGGGTCTATTACGAAAGAATAAAAAAATTAATCACATCAACTCACAATAAACAACAAAAAAACAAAACACAAACTTATGCACTTACTATCGAATTTCAGAAAAACATTTCAATATAGATAAACCATTTGGAAAACTCAAGTTAAATAAATTTACTTAACATATCTGACATCTGATCTGCGATAAAAACGACAGCCAAAATAAAAATAAGTTTTCTTTTACACAATATTCTGCAAATTCACAAAAGTATTCTCTTTTTTTCATTGCATTTACACGGCAACTCTCACATCGCATATTAACAATCAAAACAATCAAAACAATCAATTAAGACAATTCATATAAATTATATTAAAACTCTGTGATCTAATTCGGCCTTTTTCGTCGTTATACTTGCAATAAACCACCAAAAGCACCTTTTTTATATACATTCAAAGGAAGTTAAAACTTACTGTGTCACTTTTTGATTTAATTCGGCCTTTTTCGGCTCTATTACCAAACAATAAAAGAATGAAAATTGACAAATTCGAATTGCAGAAAAACATTTGATATTGCAAAATTAAACTTGCCACTTTTGGTATTACTGGAAATGCAGTTCAAAAAACCTAGAAATATAGGCCACAAAATATTAGAAATTAAAGCAGCCAAAATAAAAACACGTTTACTTAACCTAAATTACTGCGAATTCACAAAACACGGTAACTCTCACATTGTATTATAACAATCAAAAATATCAATTGTGACAATTCATATTAATTATATTAAAACTCTGTGATCTAATTCGGCCTTTTTCGGTATTATACTTGCAATAAACCACCAAAAGCACCTTTTTTTTATATACATACAAACGAAGTGCAAATTAAAACTTAATATGTCATTTTTTGATTTAATTCGGCCTTTTTCGGCTCTATTACCAAACAATAAAGGAATGAGAATTGAAAAATACGAATTGCAGAAAAACATTTGAACTTGCCACATTTGGAATTACTAGAGATCTGATTTATTTCGGTCTTTCTTTTTTGGCCACATTATCAAACAATACCTAAACTCCCATTAAACCACCAAACAATAAAAGAATTAATTACATCAACTCACAATAAACAACAAAAACAACAAAACACAAACTTATGCACATACTATCGAATTTCAGAAAAACATTTCAATATAGATAAACCATTTGGAAAACTCAAGTTAAATAAATTTACTTACCATATCTGACATCTGATCTGCGATAAAAACGAAAGCCAAAATAAAAATACGTTTTCTTTTACACAAATTTCTGCAAATTCATAAAAGTATTCTCTTTTTTTCATTGCATTTACACGCCACTTTTGGAATTACTAGAGATCTGATTTATTTCCGGTCTTTTTTGGTCATATTACGAAACAATGGAAGAATTGGTTACATAAACTCTTATTAAACTACAACAGCACAAATTTATACACATACAAACGAATTGCAAAAATTATTACGCTATCTAATGCAAACTAAAACTCATATTGTCACCTTTTGGTTTAACTGAAGCTGCCCTTCAAAAAGCCTATATAATTCTTTAATTTAACCCCTTTTAATTTAACACACACATATTTAAAAATTATTTTGGTCCAATTAAACAAATTTACAAAATAAATTTATATAACATATCTGACATCTGATTTAATATCTTAATATCTTTTATCAAAATGACAGCCAAAATTAAAACACGTTTACTTAACCTAAATTTCTGCGAATTCACAAAAGTAATCCCTTTTTTTATTGCATACGCAGTAACTCTCATATTGCATATTAAAAAGCAAAACAATCAATTGTGACAATTCATATTAATTATATTGAAACTCTCTATTTAATTCAGCCTTTTTCGGGTCTATTACGAAAGAATAAAAAAATTAATCACATCAACTCACAATAAACAACAAAAACACAAACTTATGCACATACTATCGAATTTCAGAAAAACATTTCTATATAGATATAAACCAACCCCCATTAAACCACAAAACACAACTTATGCACATACTATCGAATTTCAGAAAAACATTTCAATATAATAAACCATTTGGAAAACTCAAGTTAAATAAATTTACTTAACATATCTGACATCTGATCTGCGATAAAAACGACAGCCAAAATAAAAACACGTTTACTTAACCTAAATTACTGCGAATTCACAAAACACGGTAACTCTCACATTGTATTATAACAATCAAAAATATCAATTGTGACAATTCATATTAATTATATTAAAACTCTCTGATTTAATTCAGCCTTTTTCGGGTCTATTACGAAAGAATAAAAAAATTAATCACATCAACTCACAATAAACAACAAAAAAACAAAACACAAACTTATGCACTTACTATCGAATTTCAGAAAAACATTTCAATATAGATAAACCATTTGAAAAACTCAAGTTAAATAAATTTACTTAACATATCTGACATCTGATCTGCGATAAAAACGACAGCCAAAATAAAAATAAGTTTTCTTTTACACAATATTCTGCAAATTCACAAAAGTATTCTCTTTTTTTCATTGCATTTACACGGCAACTCTCACATCGCATATTAACAATCAAAACAATCAATTGTGACAATTCATATAAATTATATTAAAACTCTGTGATCTAATTCGGCCTTTTTCGTCGTTATACTTGCAATAAACCACCAAAAGCACCTTTTTTATATACATTCAAAGGAAGTTAAAACTTACTGTGTCACTTTTTGATTTAATTCGGCCTTTTTCGGCTCTATTACCAAACAATAAAAGAATGAGAATTGACAAATTCGAATTGCAGAAAAACATTTGATATTGCAAAATTAAACTTGCCACTTTTGGTATTACTGGAAATGCAGTTCAAAAAACCTAGAAATATAGGCCACAAAATATTAGAAATTAAAGCAGCCAAAATAAAAACACGTTTACTTAACCTAAATTACTGCGAATTCACAAAACACGGTAACTCTCACATTGTATTATAACAATCAAAAATATCAATTGTGACAATTCATATTAATTATATTAAAACTCTGTGATCTAATTCGGCCTTTTTCGGTATTATACTTGCAATAAACCACCAAAAGCACCTTTTTTTTATATACATACAAACGAAGTGCAAATTAAAACTTAATATGTCATTTTTTGATTTAATTCGGCCTTTTTCGGCTCTATTACCAAACAATAAAGGAATGAGAATTGAAAAATACGAATTGCAGAAAAACATTTGAACTTGCCACATTTGGAATTACTAGAGATCTGATTTATTTCGGTCTTTCTTTTTTGGCCACATTATCAAACAATACCTAAACTCCCATTAAACCACCAAACAATAAAAGAATTAATTACATCAACTCACAATAAACAACAAAAACAACAAAACACAAACTTATGCACATACTATCGAATTTCAGAAAAACATTTCAATATAGATAAACCATTTGGAAAACTCAAGTTAAATAAATTTACTTACCATATCTGACATCTGATCTGCGATAAAAACGAAAGCCAAAATAAAAATACGTTTTCTTTTACACAATATTCTGCAAATTCACAAAAGTATTCTCTTTTTTTCATTGCATTTACACGGCAACTCTCACATCGCATATTAACAATCAAAACAATCAATTGTGACAATTCATATAAATTATATTAAAACTCTGTGATCTAATTCGGCCTTTTTCGTCGTTATACTTGCAATAAACCACCAAAAGCACCTTTTTTATATACATTCAAAGGAAGTTAAAACTTACTGTGTCACTTTTTGATTTAATTCGGCCTTTTTCGGCTCTATTACCAAACAATAAAAGAATGAGAATTGACAAATTCGAATTGCAGAAAAACATTTGATTTTGCAAAATCAAACTTGCCACTTTTGGTATTACTGGAAATGCAGTTCAAAAAATCTTGAAATATAGGCCACAAAATATTAAAAATTAGTTTGTTCTAATTAAATTAATTTTCAAAATTCAAATTAACAGCAGCCAATATAACAACACGCTCACTTTTACCCAAATTTCTGCTCTGCTGTGTTCTCGTTTTTCATTTTGTGAGAATACATTTTACATTTTTACAATATCAAAAAGTTCTAATATATTTCTGTCTTTTTTGGCCACATTATCAAACAACCTAAACTCCTATTAAACCACCAAACAATAAAAGAATTAATAACATCAACTACCAATAAAACACAAAAAAAACACAAATTTATGCACATACAATTGCAGAAAAACATTTCAATATAGATATAATGCATTTGGAAAACTCAAGTTGTCAACTTTGGTATTACTGGAATTGCAGTTCAAAAAGCCTAGAAATATAACCCACATATAATTAAAAATTATTTTGGTGTAATTAAAAAAACTTCCAAAATAAATTTACTTAACATATCTAACATCTGATCTGAGATAAAAACGACAGCCAAAATAAAAATAAGTTTTCTTTTACACAATATTCTGGAAATTCACAAAAGTATTCTCTTTTTTTCATTGCATTTGATTATGCAAAATCAAACTTGCCACTTTAGGAATTACTTGAACTGCAGCTCAATAAAATTTAAAAATATAGGCAACAAAATATTAAAAATTAGAGAATAAATTTTACATTTTGTCAATATCAAAAAGTTCTGATTTATTTCGGTCTTTTTTGGCCACATTATCAAACAATACCTAAATTCCCATTAAACCACCAAACAATAAAAGAATTAATCACATCAACTCACAATAAACAACAAAAAAACAAAACACAAACTTATGCACATACTATCGAATTTCAGAAAAACATTTCAATATAGATATAAACCAACCACCATTAAACCACAAAACACAAACTTATGCACATACTATCGAATTTCAGAAAAACATTTCAATATAATAAACCATTTGGAAAACTCAAGTTAAATAAATTTACTTACCATATCTGACATCTGATCTGCGATAAAAACGACAGCCAAAATAAAAAAAAAAGTTTTCTTTTACACAATATTCTGCAAATTCTGCGAATTCTCAAAAAAGTAATCCCTTTTTTTTATTGTATACACAAAAAACTCACATTACATATTAACAAGCAAAACAATCAATTGTGACAATTCATACTAATTATATTAAAACTCTCTGATTTAATTCGGCCTTTTTCGGCTATGTTACCAAACAATAAATTACTGTTTATTTATTATTACTGGAACTGGAACAGCAGCTCAAAAAACCTAGAAATATAGGCAACAAAATATTAAAAATTAGTTTGGTTTAATTAAATTAATTTCCAAAATTCAAAATCAAAACAGCCAAAATAACAACACGTTCACTTTTACCTAATTTTCTGCTCTGCTGTTTTCTCGTTTTTCATTTTGTGAGTATACATTTTTACAATATCAAAAAGTTCTGATTTATTTCGGTCTTTCTTTGTTGGCCACTAATTCAAACAATACCTAAACTCCCATTAAACCACCAAACAATAAAAGAATTAATAACATCAACTCACAATAAACAACAAAAACAACAAAACACAAACTTATGCACATACTATCGAATTTCAAAAAAACATTTCAATATAGATATAAACCATTTGGAAAACTCAAGTTAAATAAATTTACTTACCATATCTGACATCTGATCTGCGATAAAAACGACAGCCAAATTAAAAAAAAGTTTTCTTTTACACAATATTCTGCAAATTCTGCGAATTCACAAAAATGTGATCCCTTTTTTTTATTGTATACACAAAACTCACATTACATATTAACAAGCAAAACAATCAATTGTGACAATTCATATTAATTATATTAAAACTCTCTGATTTAATTCGGCCTTTTTCGGCTATGTTACCAAACAATAAATTACTGTTTATTTATTATTACTGGAACTGGAACAGCAGCTCAAAAAACCTAGAAATATAGGCAACAAAATATTAAAAATTAGTTTGGTTTAATTAAATTAATTTCCAAAATTCAAAATCAAAACAGCCAAAATAACAATACGTTCACTTTTACCCAATTTTCTTTTCTGCTGTTTTCTCGTTTTTCATTTTGTGAGTATACATTTTTACAATATCAAAAAGTTCTGATTTATTTCGGTCTTTCTTTTTTGGCCACATTATCAAACAATACCTAAACTCCCATTAAACCACCAAAAAATAAAAGAATTAATCACATCAACTTACAATAAATAACAAAAACAACAAAACACAAACTTATGCACATACTATCGAATTTCAGAAAAACATTTCAATATAGATATAAACCATTTGGAAAACTCAAGTTAAATAAATTTACTTAACATATCTGAC
This sequence comes from Nephrocerus scutellatus, assembly GCA_947095585.1. NCBI lineage: Eukaryota > Metazoa > Arthropoda > Insecta > Diptera > Pipunculidae > Nephrocerus > Nephrocerus scutellatus. Next base: position 70,752,757 of record OX352761.1, on the reverse strand, counting down.
ATCTGATCTGCGATAAAAACGACAGCCAAAATAAAAATACGTTTTCTTTTACACAATATTCTGCAAATTCAAAAAAGTATTCTCTTTTTTTCATTGCATTTACACGCCACTTTTGGAATTACTAGAGATCTGATTTATTTCCGGTCTTTTTTGGTCATATTACGAAACAATGGAAGAATTGGTTACATAAACTCTTATTAAACTACAACAGCACAAATTTATACACATACAAACGAATTGCAAAAATTATTACGCTATCTAATGCAAACTAAAACTCATATTGTCACCTTTTGGTTTAACTGAAGCTGCCCTTCAAAAAGCCTATATAATTCTTTAATTTAACCCCTTTTAATTTAACACACACATATTTAAAAATTATTTTGGTCTAATTAAACAAATTTACAAAATAAATTTATATAACATATCTGACATCTGATTTAATATCTTAATATCTTTTATCAAAATGACAGCCAAAATTAAAACACGTTTACTTAACCTAAATTTCTGCGAATTCACAAAAGTAATCCCTTTTTTTATTGCATACGCAGTAACTCTCATATTGCATATTAAAAAGCAAAACAATCAATTGTGACAATTCATATTAATTATATTAAAACTCTCTGATTTAATTCAGCCTTTTTCGGGTCTATTACGAAAGAATAAAAAAATTAATCACATCAACTCACAATAAACAACAAAAAAACAAAACACAAACTTATGCACTTACTATCGAATTTCAGAAAAACATTTCAATATAGATAAACCATTTGGAAAACTCAAGTTAAATAAATTTACTTAACATATCTGACATCTGATCTGCGATAAAAACGACAGCCAAAATAAAAATAAGTTTTCTTTTACACAATATTCTGCAAATTCACAAAAGTATTCTCTTTTTTTCATTGCATTTACACGGCAACTCTCACATCGCATATTAACAATCAAAACAATCAATTGTGACAATTCATATAAATTATATTAAAACTCTGTGATCTAATTCGGCCTTTTTCGTCGTTATACTTGCAATAAACCACCAAAAGCACCTTTTTTATATACATTCAAAGGAAGTTAAAACTTACTGTGTCACTTTTTGATTTAATTCGGCCTTTTTCGGCTCTATTACCAAACAATAAAAGAATGAGAATTGACAAATTCGAATTGCAGAAAAACATTTGATATTGCAAAATTAAACTTGCCACTTTTGGTATTACTGGAAATGCAGTTCAAAAAACCTAGAAATATAGGCCACAAAATATTAGAAATTAAAGCAGCCAAAATAAAAACACGTTTACTTAACCTAAATTACTGCGAATTCACAAAACACGGTAACTCTCACATTGTATTATAACAATCAAAAATATCAATTGTGACAATTCATATTAATTATATTAAAACTCTGTGATCTAATTCGGCCTTTTTCGGTATTATACTTGCAATAAACCACCAAAAGCACCTTTTTTTTTATATACATACAAACGAAGTGCAAATTAAAACTTAATATGTCATTTTTTGATTTAATTCGGCCTTTTTCGGCTCTATTATCAAACAATAAAGGAATGAGAATTGAAAAATACGAATTGCAGAAAAACATTTGAACTTGCCACATTTGGAATTACTAGAGATCTGATTTATTTCGGTCTTTCTTTTTTGGCCACATTATCAAACAATACCTAAACTCCCATTAAACCACCAAACAATAAAAGAATTAATCACATCAACTCACAATAAACAACAAAAACAACAAAACACAAACTTATGCACATACTATCGAATTTCAGAAAAACATTTCAATATAGATATAAACCATTTGGAAAACTCAAGTTAAATAAATTTACTTAACATATCTGACATCTGATCTGCGATAAAAACGACAGCCAAAATAAAAATACGTTTTTTTTTACACAATATTCTGCAAATTCACAAAAGTATTCTCTTTTTTTCATTGCATTTACACGCCACTTTTGCAATTACTAGAGATCTGATTTATTTCCGGTCTTTTTTGGCCATATTACGAAACAATGGAAGAATTGGTTACATAAACTCTAATTAAACTACAACAGCACAAATTTATACACATACAAACGAATTGCAAAAATTATTACGCTATCTAATGCAAACTAAAACTCATATTGTCACCTTTTGGTTTAACTGGAGCTGCCCTTCAAAAAGCCTATATATTTCTTTAATTTAACCCCTTTAAATTTAACACACACATATTTAAAAATTATTTTGGTCTAATTAAACAAATTTACAAAATAAATTTACATAACATATCTGACATCTGATTTAAGATAAAAATGACAGCCAAAATTAAAACACGTTTACTTAACCATAATTTCTGCGAATTTACATTAGTAATCCCTTTTTTTATTGCATACGCAGTAACTCTCATATTGCACATTAAAAAGCAAAACAATCAATTGTGACAATTCATATTAATTATATTGAAACTCTCTGATTTAATTCAGCCTTTTTCGGGTCTATTACGAAAGAATAAAAAAATTAATCACATCAACTCACAATAAACAAGAAAAACACAAACTTATGCACATACTATCGAATTTCAGAAACACATTTCAATATAGATATAAACCAACCACAAAACACAAACTTATGCACATACTATCGAATTTCAGAAAAACATTTCAATATAATAAACCATTTGGAAAACTCAAGTTAAATAAATTTACTTACCATATCTGACATCTGATCTGCGATAAAAACGACAGCCAAATTAAAAAAAAGTTTTCTTTTACACAATATTCTGCAAATTCTGCAAATTCACAAAAAAAATAATCCCTTTTTTTTATTGTATACACAAAAAACTCACATTACATATTAACAAGCAAAACAATCAATTGTGACAATTCATATTAATTATATTAAAACTCTCTGATTTAATTCGGCCTTTTTCGGCTATGTTACCAAACAATAAATTACTGTTTATTTATTATTACTGGAACTGCAGCTCAAAAAACCTAGAAATATAGGCAACAAAATATTAAAAATTAGTTTGGTTTAATTAAATTAATTTCCAAAATTCAAAATAAAAACAGCCAAAATAACAACACATTAACTTTTACCCAATTTTCTGCTCTGCTGTTTTCTCGTTTTTCATTTTGTGAGTATACATTTTTACAATATAAAAAAGTTCTGATTTATTTCGGTCTTTCTTTGTTGGCCACATTATCAAACAATACCTAAACTCCCATTAAACCACCAAACAATAAAAGAATTAATCACATCAACTCACAATAAACAACAAAAACAACAAAACACAAACTTATGCACATACTATCGAATTTCAGAAAAACATTTCAATATAGATATAAACCATTTGGAAAACTCAAGTTAAATAAATTTACTTACCATATCTGACATCTGATCTGCGATAAAAACGACAGCCAAATTAAAAAAAAGTTTTCTTTTACACAATATTCTGCAAATTCTTAGAATTCACAAAAAAGTAATCCCTTTTTTTTATTGTATACACAAAAAACTCACATTACATATTAACAAGCAAAACAATCAATTGTGACAATTCATATTAATTATATTAAAACTCTCTGATTTAATTCGGCCTTTTTCGGCTATGTTACCAAACAATAAATTACTGTTTATTTATTATTACTGGAACTGGAACAGCAGCTCAAAAAACCTAGAAATACATATTAATTATATTAAAACTCTCTGATTTAATTCGGCCTTTTTCGGCTATGTTACCAAACAATAAATTACTGTTTATTTATTATTACTGGAACTGGAACAGCAGCTCAAAAAACCTAGAAATATAGGCAACAAAATATTAAAAATTAGTTTGGTTTAAATAAATTAATTTCCAAAATTCAAAATCAAAACAGCCAAAATAACAACACGTTCACTTTTACCCAATTTTCTGCTCTGCTGTTTTCTCCTTTTTCATTTTGTGAGTATACATTTTTACAATATCAAAAAGTTCTGATTTATTTCAGTCTTTCTTTTTTGGCCACATTATCAAACAATACCTAAACTCCCATTAAACCACCAAACAATAAAAGAATTAATCACATCAACTCACAATAAACAACAAAAACAACAAAACACAAACTTATGCACATACTATCGAATTTCAGAAAAAAATTCAATATAGATATAAACCATTTGGAAAACTCAAGTTAAATAAATTTACTTAACATATCTGACATCTGATTTAAGATAAAAATGACAGCCAAAATTAAAACACGTTTACTTAACCATAATTTCTGCGAATTTACATTAGTAATCCCTTTTTTTATTGCATACGCAGTAACTCTCATATTGCACATTAAAAAGCAAAACAATCAATTGTGACAATTCATATTAATTATATTGAAACTCTCTGATTTAATTCAGCCTTTTTCGGGTCTATTACGAAAGAATAAAAAAATTAATCACATCAACTCACAATAAACAAGAAAAACACAAACTTATGCACATACTATCGAATTTCAGAAACACATTTCAATATAGATATAAACCAACCACAAAACACAAACTTATGCACATACTATCGAATTTCAGAAAAACATTTCAATATAATAAACCATTTGGAAAACTCAAGTTAAATAAATTTACTTACCATATCTGACATCTGATCTGCGATAAAAACGACAGCCAAATTAAAAAAAAGTTTTCTTTTACACAATATTCTGCAAATTCTGCAAATTCACAAAAAAAATAATCCCTTTTTTTTATTGTATACACAAAAAACTCACATTACATATTAACAAGCAAAACAATCAATTGTGACAATTCATATTAATTATATTAAAACTCTCTGATTTAATTCGGCCTTTTTCGGCTATGTTACCAAACAATAAATTACTGTTTATTTATTATTACTGGAACTGCAGCTCAAAAAACCTAGAAATATAGGCAACAAAATATTAAAAATTAGTTTGGTTTAATTAAATTAATTTCCAAAATTCAAAATAAAAACAGCCAAAATAACAACACATTAACTTTTACCCAATTTTCTGCTCTGCTGTTTTCTCGTTTTTCATTTTGTGAGTATACATTTTTACAATATAAAAAAGTTCTGATTTATTTCGGTCTTTCTTTGTTGGCCACATTATCAAACAATACCTAAACTCCCATTAAACCACCAAACAATAAAAGAATTAATCACATCAACTCACAATAAACAACAAAAACAACAAAACACAAACTTATGCACATACTATCGAATTTCAGAAAAACATTTCAATATAGATATAAACCATTTGGAAAACTCAAGTTAAATAAATTTACTTACCATATCTGACATCTGATCTGCGATAAAAACGACAGCCAAATTAAAAAAAAGTTTTCTTTTACACAATATTCTGCAAATTCTTAGAATTCACAAAAAAGTAATCCCTTTTTTTTATTGTATACACAAAAAACTCACATTACATATTAACAAGCAAAACAATCAATTGTGACAATTCATATTAATTATATTAAAACTCTCTGATTTAATTCGGCCTTTTTCGGCTATGTTACCAAACAATAAATTACTGTTTATTTATTATTACTGGAACTGGAACAGCAGCTCAAAAAACCTAGAAATACATATTAATTATATTAAAACTCTCTGATTTAATTCGGCCTTTTTCGGCTATGTTACCAAACAATAAATTACTGTTTATTTATTATTACTGGAACTGGAACAGCAGCTCAAAAAACCTAGAAATATAGGCAACAAAATATTAAAAATTAGTTTGGTTTAAATAAATTAATTTCCAAAATTCAAAATCAAAACAGCCAAAATAACAACACGTTCACTTTTACCCAATTTTCTGCTCTGCTGTTTTCTCCTTTTTCATTTTGTGAGTATACATTTTTACAATATCAAAAAGTTCTGATTTATTTCAGTCTTTCTTTTTTGGCCACATTATCAAACAATACCTAAACTCCCATTAAACCACCAAACAATAAAAGAATTAATCACATCAACTCACAATAAACAACAAAAACAACAAAACACAAACTTATGCACATACTATCGAATTTCAGAAAAAAATTCAATATAGATATAAACCATTTGGAAAACTCAAGTTAAATAAATTTACTTAACATATCTGACATCTGATCTGCGATAAAAACGATAGCCAAAATAAAATAAAAGTTTTCTTTTACACAATATTCTGCAAATTCTGCGAATTCACAAAAAAGTAATCCCTTTTTTTTTATTGTATACACAAAAAACTCACATTACATATTAACAAGCAAAACAATCAATTGTGACAATTCATATTAATTATATTAAAACTCTCTGATTTAATTCGGCCTTTTTCGGCTATGTTACCAAACAATAAATTACTGTTTATTTATTATTACTGGAACTGGAACAGCAGCTCAAAAAACCTAGAAATATAGGCAACAAAATATTAAAAATTAGTTTGGTTTAATTAAATTAATTTCCAAAATTCAAAATCAAAACAGCCAAAATAACAACACGTTCACTTTTACTTAATTTTCTGCTCTGCTGTTTTCTCGTTTTTCATTTTGTGAGTATACATTTTTACAATATCAAAAAGTTCTGATTTATTTCGGTCTTTCTTTGTTGGCCACTAATTCAAACAATACCTAAACTCCCATTAAACCACCAAACAATAAAAGAATTAATCACATCAACTCACAATAAACAACAAAAACAACAAAACACAAACTTATGCACATACTATCGAATTTCAAAAAAACATTTCAATATAGATATAAACCATTTGGAAAACTCAAGTTAAATAAATTTACTTACCATATCTGACATCTGATCTGCGATAAAAACGACAGCCAAATTAAAAAAAAGTTTTCTTTTACACAATATTCTGCAAATTCTGCGAATTAACAAAAAAGTAATCCCTTTTTTTTATTGTATACACAAAACTCACATTACATATTAACAAGCAAAACAATCAATTGTGACAATTCATATTAATTATATTAAAACTCTCTGATTTAATTCGGCCTTTTTCGGCTATGTTACCAAACAATAAATTACTGTTTATTTATTATTACTGGAATTGGAACAGCAGCTCAAAAAACCTAGAAATATAGGCAACAAAATATTAAAAATTAGTTTGGTTTAATTAAATTAATTTCCAAAATTCAGAATCAAAACAGCCAAAATAACAATACGTTCACTTTTACCCAATTTTCTGCTCTGCTGTTTTCTCGTTTTTCATTTTGTGAGTATACATTTTTACAATATCAAAAAGTTCTGATTTATTTCGGTCTTTCTTTTTTGGCCACATTATCAAACAATACCTAAACTCCCATTAAACCACCAAAAAATAAAAGAATTAATCACATCAACTTACAATAAATAACAAAAACAACAAAACACAAACTTATGCACATACTATCGAATTTCAGAAAAACATTTCAATATAGATATAAACCATTTGGAAAACTCAAGTTAAATAAATTTACTTAACATATCTGACATCTGATCTGCGATAAAAACGACAGCCAAAATAAAAATACGTTTTCTTTTACACAATATTCTGCAAATTCAAAAAAGTATTCTCTTTTTTTCATTGCATTTACACGCCACTTTTGGAATTACTAGAGATCTGATTTATTTCCGGTCTTTTTTGGTCATATTACGAAACAATGGAAGAATTGGTTAAATAAACTCTTATTAAACTACAACAGCACAAATTTCTACACATACAAACGAATTGCAAAAATTATTACGCTATCTAATGCAAACTAAAACTCATATTGTCACCTTTTGGTTTAACTGAAGCTGCCCTTCAAAAAGCCTATATAATTCTTTAATTTAACCCCTTTTAATTTAACACACACATATTTAAAAATTATTTTGGTCTAATTAAACAAATTTACAAAATAAATTTATATAACATATCTGACATTTGATTTAATATCTTAATATCTTTTATCAAAATGACAGCCAAAATTAAAACACGTTTACTTAACCTAAATTTCTGCGAATTCACAAAAGTAATCCCTTTTTATTTATTTATTTTTATTTATTTATATTTATTGCATACGCAGTAACTCTCATATTGCATATTAAAAAGCAAAACAATCAATTGTGACAATTCATATTAATTATATTAAAACTCTCTGATTTAATTCAGCCTTTTTCGGGTCTATTACGAAAGAATAAAAAAATTAATCACATCAACTCACAATAAACAACAAAAAAACAAAACACAAACTTATGCACATACTATCGAATTTCAGAAAAACATTTCAATATAGATAAACCATTTGGAAAACTCAAGTTAAATAAATTTACTTAACATATCTGACATCTGATCTGCGATAAAAACGACAGCCAAAATAAAAATAAGTTTTCTTTTACACAATATTCTGCAAATTCACAAAAGTATTCTCTTTTTTTCATTGCATTTACACGGCAACTCTCTCATCGTATATTAACAATCAAAACAATCAATTGTGACAATTCATATTAATTATATTAAAACTCTGTGATCTAATTCGGCCTTTTTCGTCGTTATACTTGCAATAAACCACCAAAAGCACCTTTTTTATATACATTCAAAGGAAGTTAAAACTTACTGTGTCTCTTTTTGATTTAATTCGGCCTTTTTCGGCTCTATTACCAAACAATAAAAGAATGAGAATTGACAAATTCGAATTGCAGAAAAACATTTGATATTGCAAAATTAAACTTGCCACTTTTGGTATTACTGGAAATGCAGTTCAAAAAACCTAGAAATATAGGCCACAAAATATTAGAAATTAAAGCAGCCAAAATAAAAACACGTTTACTTAACCTAAATTACTGCGAATTCACAAAACACGGTAACTCTCACAATGTATTATAACAATCAAAAATATCAATTGTGACAATTCATATTAATTATATTAAAACTCTGTGAACTAATTCGGCCTTTTTCGGTATTATACTTGCAATAAACCACTAAAAGCACCTTTTTTTATATACATACAAACGAAGTGCAAATTAAAACTTAATATGTCATTTTTTGATTTAATTCGGCCTTTTTCGGCTCTATTACCAAACAATAAAGGAATGAGAATTGAAAAATTCGAATTGCAGAAAAACATTTGAACTTGCCACTTTTGGAATTACTAGAGATCTGATTTATTTCGGTCTTTTTTGGCCATATTACGAAGCAATGGAAGAATTGGTTACATAAACTCTTATTAAACTACAACAGCAGAAATTTATACACATCCAAACGATTTGCAGAAATTATTACGCTATCTAATGCAAACTAAAACTCATATTGTCACCTTTTAGTTTAACTGGGGCTGCCCTTCAAAAAGCCAATATATTTCTTAAATTTAAACCCTTTAAATTTAACACACACATATTTAAAAATTATTTTGGTCTAACTAAACAAATTTACAAACTAAATTTACATAACATATCTGACATCTGATTTAAGATAAAAATGACAGCCAAAATTAAAATACGTTTACTTAACGTAAATTTCTGTGAATTCACAAAAGTATTCCCTTTTATTCATTGCATTTACACGGTAACTCACATTGCATATTTACAAGCAAAACAAGCTATTGTGACAATTCATATTAATTATATTAAAACTCTCTGATCTAATTCGCCTTTTTCGGCATTATTACCAGACAATAAAAGAATTGATCACATAAACCAATTCGAATTGTAGAAAAACGTTTGATTTTGCAAAATCAAACTTGCCACTTTAGGTATTACTTGAACTGCAGCTCAAAAAATCTAAAAATATAGGCAACAAAATATTAAAAATTAGAGAATACATTTTACATTTTGTCAATATCAAAAAGTTCTGATTTATTTCGGTCTTTTTTGGCCACATTATCAAACAATACCTAAACTCCCATTAAACCACCAAACAATAAAAGAATTAATCACATCAACTCACAATAAACAACAAAAAAACAAAACACAAACTTATGCACATACTATCGAATTTCAGAAAAACATTTCAATATAGATATAAACCAACCACCATTAAACCACAAAACACAAACTTATGCACATACTATCGAATTTCAGAAAAACATTTCAATATAATAAACCATTTGGAAAACTCAAGTTAAATAAATTTACTTACCATATCTGACATCTGATCTGCGATAAAAACGACAGCCAAAATAAAAAAAAAGTTTTCTTTTACACAATATTCTGCAAATTCTGCGAATTCTCAAAAAAGTAATCCCTTTTTTTTTATTGTATACACAAAAAACTCACATTACATATTAACAAGCAAAATAATCAATTGTGACAATTCATATTAATTATATTAAAACTCTCTGATTTAATTCGGCCTTTTTCGGCTATGTTACCAAACAATAAAAGAATTGAACACATAAACTCGCAATAAACCACAAATTCAAATTGCAGAAAAACATTTAATTTTGCAAAATCAAACTTGCCACTTTATTTATTACTGGAACTGCAGCTCAAAAAACCTAGAAATATAGGCAACAAAATATTAAAAATTAGTTTGGTTTAATTAAATTAATTTCCAAAATTCAAAATAAAAACAGCCAAAATAACAACACATTAACTTTTACCCAATTTTCTGCTCTGCTGTTTTCTCGTTTTTCATTTTGTGAGTATACATTTTTACAATATAAAAAAGTTCTGATTTATTTCGGTCTTTCTTTGTTGGCCACATTATCAAACAATACCTAAACTCCCATTAAACCACCAAACAATAAAAGAATTAATCACATCAACTCACAATAAACAACAAAAACAACAAAACACAAACTTATGCACATACTATCGAATTTCAGAAAAACATTTCAATATAGATATAAACCATTTGGAAAACTCAAGTTAAATAAATTTACTTACCATATCTGACATCTGATCTGCGATAAAAACGACAGCCAAATTAAAAAAAAGGTTTATTTTACACAATATTCTGCAAATTCTGCGAATTCACAAAAAAGTAATCCCTTTTTTTTATTGTATACACAAAAAACTTACATTACATATTAACAAGCAAAACAATCAATTGTGACAATTCATATTAATTATATTAAAACTTTCTGATTTAATTCGGCCTTTTTCGGCTATGTTACCAAACAATAAATTACTGTTTATTTATTATTACTGGAACTGGAACAGCAGCTCAAAAAACCTAGAAATACATATTAATTATATTAAAACTCTCTGATTTAATTCGGCCTTTTTCGGCTATGTTACCAAACAATAAATTACTGTTTATTTATTATTACTGGAACTGGAACAGCAGCTCAAAAAACCTAGAAATATAGGCAACAAAATAATTAAAATTAGTTTGGTTTAATTAAATTAATTTCCAAAATTCAAAATCAAAACAGCCAAAATAACAATACGTTCACTTTTACCCAATTTTCTGCTCTGCTGTTTTCTCGTTTTTCATTTTGTGAGTATACATTTTTACAATATCAAAAAGTTCTGATTTATTTCGGTCTTTCTTATTTGGCCACATTATCAAACAATACCTAAACTCCCATTAAACCACCAAACAATAAAAGAATTAATCACATCAACTCACAATAAACAACAAAAACAACAAAACACAAACTTATGCACATACTATCGAATTTCAGAAAAACATTTCAATATAGATATAAACCATTTGGAAAAATCAAGTTAAATAAATTTACTTAACATATCTGACATCTGATCTGCGATAAAAACGACAGCCAAAATAAAAATACGTTTTCTTTTACACAATATTCTGCAAATTCACAAAAGTATTCTCTGTTTTTCATTGCATTTACACGCCACTTTTGGAATTACTAGAGATCTGATTTATTTCCGGTCTTTTTTGGCCATATTACGAAACAATGGAAGAATTGGTTACATAAACTCTAATTAAACTACAACAGCACAAATTTATACACATACAAACGAATTGCAAAAATTATTACGCTATCTAATGCAAACTAAAACTCATATTGTCACCTTTTGGTTTAACTGGAGCTGCCCTTCAAAAAGCCTATATAATTCTTTAATTTAACCCCTTTAAATTTAACACACACATATTTAAAAATTATTTTGGTCTAATTAAACAAATTTACAAAATAAATTTACATAACATATCTGACATCTGATTTAAGATAAAAATGACAGCCAAAATTAAAACACGTTTACTTAACCTAAATTTCTGCGAATTCTCAAAAGTAATCCCTTTTTTTATTGCATACCCAGTAACTCTCATATTGCATATTAAAAAGCAAAACAATCAATTGTGACAATTCATATTAATTATATTAAAACTCTCTGATTAAATTCAGCCTTTTTCGGGTCTATTACGAAAGGACAAAAAATTAATCACATCAACTCACAATAAACAACAAAAACACAAACTTATGCACATACTATCGAATTTCAGAAAAACATTTCAATATATATATAAACCAACCACCATTAAACCACAAAACACAAACTTATGCACATACTATCGAATTTCAGAAAAACATTTCAATATAATAAACCATTTGGAAAACTCAAGTTAAATAAATTTACTTACCATATCTGACATCTGATCTGCGATAAAAACGACAGCCAAATTAAAAAAAAGTTTTCTTTTACACAATATTCTGCAAATTCTGCAAATTCACAAAAAAGTAATCCCTTTTTTTTATTGTATACACAAAAAACTCACATTACATATTAACAAGCAAAACAATCAATTGTGACAATTCATATTAATTATATTAAAACTCTCTGATTTAATTCGGCCTTTTTCGGCTATGTTACCAAACAATAAATTACTGTTTATTTATTATTACTGGAACTGGAACTGCAGCTCAAAAAACCTAGAAATATAGGCAACAAAATATTAAAAATTAGTTTGGTTTAATTAAATTAATTTCCAAAATTCAAAATCAAAACAGCCAAAATAACAACACGTTCACATTTACCCAATTTTCTGCTCTGCTGTTTTCTCGTTTTTCATTTTGTGAGTATACATTTTTACAATATCAGAAAGTTCTGATTTATTTCGGTCTTTCTTTTTTGGCCACATTATCAAACAATACCTAAACTCCCATTAAACCACCAAACAATAAAAGAATTAATCACATCAACTCACAATAAACAACAAAAACAACAAAACACAAACTTATGCACATACTATCGAATTTCAGAAAAACATTTCAATATAGATATAAACCATTTGGAAAACTCAAGTTAAATAAATTTACTTAACATATCTGACATCTGATCTGCGATAAAAATGACAGCCAAAATAAAAATACGTTTTCTTTTACACAATATTCTGCAAATTCACAAAAGTATTCTCTTTTTTTCATTGCATTTACACGCCACTTTTGCAATTACTAGAGATCTGATTTATTTCCGGTCTTTTTTGGCCATATTACGAAACAATGGAAGAATTGGTTACATAAACTCTAATTAAACTACAACAGCACAAATTTATACACATACAAAGGAATTGCAAAAATTATTACGCTATCTAATGCAAACTAAAACTCATATTGTCACCTTTTGGTTTAACTGGAGCTGCCCTTCAAAAAGCCTATATATTTCTTTAATTTAACCCCTTTAAATTTAACACACACATATTTAAAAATTATTTTGGTCTAATTAAACAAATTTACAAAATAAATTTACATAACATATCTGACATCTGATTTAAGATAAAAATGACAGCCAAAATTAAAACACGTTTACTTAACCTAAATTTCTGCGAATTTACATTAGTAATCCCTTTTTTTATTGCATACGCAGTAACTCTCATATTGCACATTAAAAAGCAAAACAATCAATTGTGACAATTCATATTAATTATATTGAAACTCTCTGATTTAATTCAGCCTTTTTCGGGTCTATTACGAAAGAATAAAAAAATTAATCACATCAACTCACAATAAACAACAAAAACACAAACTTATGCACATACTATCGAATTTCAGAAACACATTTCAATATAGATATAAACCAACCACCATTAAACCACAAAACACAAACTTATGCACATACTATCGAATTTCAGAAAAACATTTCAATATAATAAACCATTTGGAAAACTCAAGTTAAATAAATTTACTTACCATATCTGACATCTGATCTGCGATAAAAACGACAGCCAAATTAAAAAAAAGTTTTCTTTTACACAATATTCTGCAAATTCTGCAAATTCACAAAAAAGTAATCCCTTTTTTTTATTGTATACACAAAAAACTCACATTACATATTAACAAGCAAAACAATCAATTGTGACAATTCATATTAATTATATTAAAACTCTCTGATTTAATTCGGCCTTTTTCGGCTATGTTACCAAACAATAAATTACTGTTTATTTATTATTACTGGAACTGGAACTGCAGCTCAAAAAACCTAGAAATATAGGCAACAAAATATTAAAAATTAGTTTGGTTTAATTAAATTAATTTCCAAAATTCAAAATCAAAACAGCCAAAATAACAACACGTTCACATTTACCCAATTTTCTGCTCTGCTGTTTTCTCGTTTTTCATTTTGTGAGTATACATTTTTACAATATCAGAAAGTTCTGATTTATTTCGGTCTTTCTTTTTTGGCCACATTATCAAACAATACCTAAACTCCCATTAAACCACCAAACAATAAAAGAATTAATCACATCAACTCACAATAAACAACAAAAACAACAAAACACAAACTTATGCACATACTATCGAATTTCAGAAAAACATTTCAATATAGATATAAACCATTTGGAAAACTCAAGTTAAATAAATTTACTTAACATATCTGACATCTGATCTGCGATAAAAATGACAGCCAAAATAAAAATACGTTTTCTTTTACACAATATTCTGCAAATTCACAAAAGTATTCTCTTTTTTTCATTGCATTTACACGCCACTTTTGCAATTACTAGAGATCTGATTTATTTCCGGTCTTTTTTGGCCATATTACGAAACAATGGAAGAATTGGTTACATAAACTCTAATTAAACTACAACAGCACAAATTTATACACATACAAACGAATTGCAAAAATTATTACGCTATCTAATGCAAACTAAAACTCATATTGTCACCTTTTGGTTTAACTGGAGCTGCCCTTCAAAAAGCCTATATATTTCTTTAATTTAACCCCTTTAAATTTAACACACACATATTTAAAAATTATTTTGGTCTAATTAAACAAATTTACAAAATAAATTTACATAACATATCTGACATCTGATTTAAGATAAAAATGACAGCCAAAATTAAAACACGTTTACTTAACCTAAATTTCTGCGAATTTACATTAGTAATCCCTTTTTTTATTGCATACGCAGTAACTCTCATATTGCACATTAAAAAGCAAAACAATCAATTGTGACAATTCATATTAATTATATTGAAACTCTCTGATTTAATTCAGCCTTTTTCGGGTCTATTACGAAAGAATAAAAAAATTAATCACATCAACTCACAATAAACAACAAAAACACAAACTTATGCACATACTATCGAATTTCAGAAACACATTTCAATATAGATATAAACCAACCACCATTAAACCACAAAACACAAACTTATGCACATACTATCGAATTTCAGAAAAACATTTCAATATAATAAACCATTTGGAAAACTCAAGTTAAATAAATTTACTTACCATATCTGACATCTGATCTGCGATAAAAACGACAGCCAAATTAAAAAAAAGTTTTCTTTTACACAATATTCTGCAAATTCTGCAAATTCACAAAAAAAGTAATCCCTTTTTTTTATTGTATACACAAAAAACTCACATTACATATTAACAAGCAAAACAATCAATTGTGACAATTCATATTAATTATATTAAAACTCTCTGATTTAATTCGGCCTTTTTCGGCTATGTTACCAAACAATAAATTACTGTTTATTTATTATTACTGGAACTGGAACTGCAGCTCAAAAAACCTAGAAATACATATTAATTATATTAAAACTCTCTGATTTAATTCGGCCTTTTTCGGCTATGTTACCAAACAATAAATTACTGTTTATTTATTATTACTGGAACTGGAACAGCAGCTCAAAAAACCTAGAAATATAGGCAACAAAATATTAAAAATTAGTTTGGTTTAATTAAATTAATTTCCAAAATTCAAAATCAAAACAGCCAAAATAACAATACGTTCACTTTTACCCAATTTTCTGCTCTGCTGTTTTCTCGTTTTTCATTTTGTGAGTATACATTTTTACAATATCAAAAAGTTCTGATTTATTTCGGTCTTTCTTTTTTGGCCACATTATCAAACAATACCTAAACTCCCATTAAACCACCAAACAATAAAAGAATTAATCACATCAACTCACAATAAACAACACAAACAACAAAACACAAACTTATGCACATACTATCGAATTTCAGAAAAACATTTCAATATAGATATAAACCATTTGGAAAACTCAAGTTAAATAAATTTACTTAACATATCTGACATCTGATCGGCGATAAAAACGACAGCCAAAATAAAAATACGTTTTCTTTTACACAATATTCTGCAAATTCACAAAAGTATTCTCTTTTTTTCATTGCATTTACACGCCACTTTTGGAATTACTAGAGATCTGATTTATTTCCGGTCTTTTTTGGCCATATTACGAAACAATGGAAGAATTGGTTACATAAACTCTAATTAAACTACAACAGCACAAATTTATACACATACAAACGAATTGCAAAAATTATTACGCTATCTAATGCAAACTAAAACTCATATTGTCACCTTTTGGTTTAACTGGAGCTGCCCTTCAAAAAGCCTATATATTTCTTTAATTTAACCCCTTTAAATTTAACACACACATATTTAAAAATTATTTTGGTCTAATTAAACAAATTTACAAAATAAATTTACATAACATATCTGACATCTGATTTAAGATAAAAATGACAGCCAAAATTAAAACACGTTTACTTAACCTAAATTTCTGCGAATTTACATTAGTAATCCCTTTTTTTATTGCATACGCAGTAACTCTCATATTGCACATTAAAAAGCAAAACAATCAATTGTGACAATTCATATTAATTATATTGAAACTCTCTGATTTAATTCAGCCTTTTTCGGGTCTATTACGAAAGAATAAAAAAATTAATCACATCAACTCACAATAAACAACAAAAACACAAACTTATGCACATACTATCGAATTTTAGAAAAACATTTCAATATAATAAACCATTTGGAAAACTCAAGTTAAATAAATTTACTTACCATATCTGACATTTGATCTGCGATAAAAACGACAGCCAAATTAAAAAAAAGTTTTCTTTTACACAATATTCTGCAAATTCTGCAAATTCACAAAAAAGTAATCCCTTTTTTTTATTGTATACACAAAAAACTCACATTACATATTAACAAGCAAAACAATCAATTGTGACAATTCATATTAATTATATTAAAACTCTCTGATTTAATTCGGCCTTTTTCGGCTATGTTACCAAACAATAAATTACTGTTTATTTATTATTACTGGAACTGGAACTGCAGCTCAAAAAACCTAGAAATATAGGCAACAAAATATTAAAAATTAGTTTGGTTTAATTAAATTAATTTCCAAAATTCAAAATAAAAACAGCCAAAATAACAACACGTTCACTTTTACCCAATTTTCTGCTCTGCTGTTTTCTCGTTTTTCGTTTTGTGAGTTTACATTTTTACAATATCAAAAAGTTCTGATTTATTTCGGTCTTTCTTTGTTGGCCACATTATCAAACAATACCTAAACTCCCATTAAACCACCAAACAATAAAAGAATTAATCACATCAACTCACAATAAACAACAAAAACAACAAAACACAAACTTATGCACATACTATCGAATTTCAGAAAAACATTTCAATATAGATATAAACCATTTGGAAAACTCAAGTTAAATAAATTTACTTACCATATCTGACATCTGATCTGCGATAAAAACGACAGCCAAATTAAAAAAAAGTTTTCTTTTACACAATATTCTGCAAATTCTGCGAATTCACAAAAAAGTAATCCCTTTTTTTTATTGTATACACAAAAAACTCACATTACATATTAACAAGCAAAACAATCAATTGTGACAATTCATATTAATTATATTAAAACTCTCTGATTTAATTCGGCCTTTTTCGGCTATGTTACCAAACAATAAATTACTGTTTATTTATTATTACTGGAACTGGAACAGCAGCTCAAAAAACCTAGTAATACATATTAATTATATTAAAACTCAACAGCACAAATTTATACACATACAAACGAATTGCAAAAATTATTACGCTATCTAATGCAAACTAAAACTCATATTGTCACCTTTTGGTTTAACTGGAGCTGCCCTTCAAAAAGCCTATATAATTCTTTAATTTAACCCCTTTAAATTTAACACACACATATTTAAAAATTATTTTGGTCTAATTAAAAAAATTTAGAAAATAAATTTACATAACATATCTGTCATCTGATTTAAGATAAAAATGACAGCCAAAATTAAAACACGTTTACTTAACCTAAATTTCTGCGAATTATCAAAAGTAATCCCTTTTTTTATTGCATACGCAGTAACTCTCATATTGCATATTAAAAAGCAAAACAATCAATTGTGACAATTCATATTAATTATATTAAAACTCTCTGATTTAATTCAGCCTTTTTCGGGTCTATTACGAAAGAATAAAAAAATTAATCACATCAACTCACAATAAACAACAAAAACACAAACTTATGCACATACTATCGAATTTCAGAAAAACATTTCAATATATATATAAACCAACCACCATTAAACCACAAAACACAAACTTATGCACATACTATCGAATTTCAGAAAAACATTTCAATATAATAAACCATTTGGAAAACTCAAGTTAAATAAATTTACTTACCATATCTGACATCTGATCTGCGATAAAAACGACAGCTAAATTAAAAAAGTTTTCTTTTACACAATATTCTGCAAATTCTGCAAATTCACAAAAAAGTAATCCCTTTTTTTTATTGTATACACAAAAAACTCACATTACATATTAACAAGCAAAACAATCAATTGTGACAATTCATATTAATTATATTAAAACTCTCTGATTTAATTCGGCCTTTTTCGGCTATGTTACCAAACAATAAATTACTGTTTATTTATTATTACTGGAACTGGAAATGCAGCTCAAAAAACCTAGAAATATAGGCAACAAAATATTAAAAATTAGTTTGGTTTAATTAAATTAATTTCCAAAATTCAAAATAAAAACAGCCAGAATAACAACACGTTTTACCCAATTCTCTACTCTGCTGTTTTCTCGTTTTTCATTTTGTGAGTATACATTTTTACAATATCAAAAAGTTCTGATTTATTTCGGTCTTTCTTTTTTGGCCACATTATCAAACAATACCTAAACTCCCATTAAACCACCAAACAATAAAAGAATTAATCACATCAACTCACAATAAACAACAAAAACAACAAAACACAAACTTATGCACATACTATCGAATTTCAGAAAAACATTTCAATATAGATATAAACCATTTGGAAAACTCTAGTTAAATAAATTTACTTAACATATCTGACATCTGATCTGCGATAAAAACGATAGCCAAAATAAAAATACGTTTTCTTTTACACAATATTCTGCAAATTCACAAAAGTATTCTCTTTTTTTCATTGCATTTACACGCCACTTTTGGAATTACTAGAGATCTGATTTATTTCCGGTCTTTTTTGGCCATATTGCGAAACAATGGAAGAATTGGTTACATAAACTCTAATTAAACTACAACAGCACAAATTTATACACATACAAACGAATTGCAAAAATTATTACGCTATCTAACGCAAACTTAAACTCATATTGTCACCTTTTGGTTTAACTGGAGCTGCCCTTCAAAAAGCTTATATAATTCTTTAATTTAACCCCTTTAAATTTAACACACACATATTTAAAAATTATTTTGGTCTAATTAAACAAATTTACAAAATAAATTTACATAACATATCTGACATCTGATTTAAGATAAAAATGACAGCCAAAATTAAAACACGTTTACTTAACCTAAATTTCTGCGAATTCTCAAAAGTAATCCCTTTTTTTATTGCATACGCAGTAACTCTCATATTGCATATTAAAAATATTAGCAGAGCGAGGTTGAAAAGAAAACGATGTTGCCTTTACAAGTGATACAATCAAACAGAAAGAATATATTTCAATATAATAGTAATGACAGATGACAATATGGAGTGCGTTCATAGCTTAACAACACTCTCACTTGTTGAATAATTAAGTTATAAAAAATTAACATAACAAAAATTTAATTCAATTATAAAACAATTAAAAGTTAATTTTAATTATTTAAGATTCTTCAACATAATCCCATAGCTTTGACGCAAAAATTATGTTTGTCCTTAGTGACTGCTTTAGTTAAACTGTCGGCAACCATTTCATTCGTTGGAGTGTAGCGTATTGTTATGATTTTGTCGTTAACCTTTTCTCGAATATGGTGGTGTCGAATATCAATGTGCTTGCTTCTTGGTCGATAAGCATCCAACTCAGCTAAACATATTGCACTTTGATTGTCACAGAAAATATTAACCGGCTTGAGCAATTTGAGATCGAGTTCGTCAGCCAATTGCTTCAGCCAGATGGCTTCTTGGGTTGCTGAGGACATTGCCATATATTCGGCCTCAGTGCTAGATAAAGCGATGGTTGGTTGTCGTTTACTGGACCATGTAATAGCTGCATTTGCTAATTTAAACAGGTAACCTGTACAAGATCGACGTTTATCCACGTCCGATGCCCAATCAGCATCACTAAATCCAATGATTGAATAATCATCAGTCTTTTCATACCGAAGTTTATAATTAATTGTACCATGTAAATATCGCAGGATTCTTTTCACTGCCTTCCAATGCGCACTACCGAAATTTGAATTGAAACGACTTACATCATTTACTGCAAAGTTTATATCTGGTCTCGTACATTGCGTAAGGTATTGTAAGCAACCCACAGCTTGTTGATACGGTACGTCGTGTAAGTTTTCTTCTTTGCCATCTGACGACATACTTATTGAAAGTTTTTGATTCAAGTCGCTGGGTGTGCCAATCGGCTTACAATTTTTCATTCCAAAACGAGTTAATATTTCTTTGATGTACGAGGATTGGTCCAGCTCAATGCTGTTTTTATTTTGTTGTATGCGAATACCCACGCATTCCGTGGCAGTACCTAAATCTTTCATTTTGAACTGCGTGCATAAAAATTGCTTAAGCTTGATTAAATCTTCTTCATTTTTCCAGAATATCATCAAGTCATCTACATAACAAGCTACTATTAAATTAGATCCTCGATTAAAATAAATGCACGGATCCAATTCGGATTTTACTAAACCAAATTCCTTTAATGCAGTTTCTAGTTTAATATTCCACTGGCGTCCAGCTTGTTTGAGTCCATACATAGCTCGATTCAGTTTACAAGCTCTATTTGTTCCATCATTAAAACATTCCGGTTGCTCGATATACACATCTGCATCAATGTCGCCTTGCAAGAAAGCGGTGACAGCGTCCATTTGATGTATTTTCAAACCATTTTCAACTGCTAAAGCCATCAAAAATCTTATCGAAGCATAGCGAACCACAGGCGAGAAAGTTTCATTGTATTCTACACCATATTTCTGTGAGCAACCTTTCACAACCAAGCGAGCCTTGTAACGCAATACGTTGCCATCATTGTCAAATTTGCGTTTGAATACCCATTTTGTCTTGATAGCGTTTCTTCCAGGCGGTAATTTGATGAG